>CM076580.1:69532133-69790339 GCA_034641835.2 Pinus albicaulis
TGTTGTGCCTAATACAAATCCACCTCTACTAGTAAACTGCTAAAAGGACCTGTCATTCCTTCCTTTACCCCTGCAACATACATCAATTCCCCCTCTTTCCCTTTGTCCAAATTCCCTTTCTGTTACCCTCTTTAGCCTCTTTTATCCTCCCTTGGCTCCCCTTCTATTTCCCCTTTTACCCCTCAAATCCCCCTAAAATCCCCTTTAAATTCCCCCTCTTACCCTTTGTTTAGCCTTTTTCCCCTTTTTCCCCTTATCGTTTCCCTTTAAATACCTTAAAACCCATTAAAAGGGGCCGAAACCCACTTCCCGACCTTATTATAGGTCTAAGCCCCTTTCCTCCAGCCCCTTTCAAACCACTTCCCCACATGTGCCCCGGCACTGGGACCAAGCGCTTAAGTCCCGAGCGCCAATCACAATCGGAGTTGTCAGCGGGCGCATTTCCTTTGTAAACTCCAAAGTCCCGATGCGATCATTTTAATGCTTTAAGTCCCGCGATGCATTATTCATCGTCGATCTGCTGTTCTGATCCGGCGGTGGAGCGCCAATCACAATCGGAGCTGTCAGCGGGCGCACTTCCTTTGTAAACTCCAAAGTCCCGATGCGATCATTTTAATGCTTTAAGTCCCACGATGCATTATTCACCGTCGATCTGCTGTTCTGATCTGACGGTGGAGCGCCAATCGCAACCCCCGTCCGATCACAATCGCAACCCTCAGCAGTGTCGCCCTGATTACAGCCTTCCGATCCATTCTTGACCGTTGATCTGTCCTGCCGATCCAACGGTCCAGCATTAATCGCTTCACACCCCATCGCGCCTTCCTTTTCTCCCGCTGATTGATTGTGAGTCTTTGATCTGATCACAGATCCAACGGTCTTTGCTCAATCGCAACCCCCATCCGATCGCAATCGAAACTCACAACGGTGCCGCCCCGATTGAGATCTTTCGATTCAATCCTGACTGCTGATCTCCCCGCCTGATCCGACGGTCCTCCGCTAATCGCAAGCCTTCTGCTCCCTCCTCCGATTGCAATCCCCCGATTGCATCCGGACCGTTGATCTGTTTCACAATCTGATGGCTCAGCGTTAATCGCACCTGCCCCTCCGATTGTTGTCCCCACCATTGATCTGTCGGTTGATCGGATGGTCAGCGCTCAATCGCATCCCGACCTCCGATCGCAATCGCATTTCCTGTCTCCAGTCATCCGATCGCATTCTCCACCGTTGATTCCTCCCACAGATCAAAGGTCCAGCATTAATCGCAAGTTCTTCCGTCTCCCCCTCCGATTACATCCTGACCGTCCATCCCCCGCCGCGATCCAACGGTCAGCGCTCTCTCCGCCCAATCGCAATCGGAACTTTCAATGTGTGTCACCCCTGTTCCCCTCCGATTGCGATTGCCCGATTACATCTGGGCCGTTCATCCTTCCCCAATCTAACGGTCAAGATCTAATCACCCTCCGCCTCTGTTGGGTCCCACTCTTTCATTCATCTCCGTCGCATTTCATGCATTTTCTTTGTTTTTTGTTAAGTTTCATATATTGATACGCCGGTCAATCTCCGCCGTCGATCTCCATCTCCAGGCCTGAATCCAACGGTCTGCGCTGCATATTTCTACCAAACCCTATTGTCTGCACATTCCACCACTCCACTGCATATTCATCATAATAGCGTTGTTTCTGTCACCACCGCACCACCGTTTCGTTCACCCTGCATTCATCGCTCCGTCCACTATTTTCTTCATAAGTTCGCCGTGTTGCAGAGTTTCTAGAGGATGAGACTGCCATTGTTCAATGTACTACCTCAATGGCAAGCGGCGCAGTCAGGATCAAATCTAATGAGCCAGTACCATCAGGAAAGTCAAGGAATGGGGCCTTCAGGACTCACATTAATGGAGAGCAGAGTTCAAACGCCGAAAATCCTTCTGGCGCCATTTAAAGCTCGAGCTAACTTTACAGAGGCAGTAATGAAGCAGCAAGGATTTTCAGTACAGAGCAGAGGGATTAATGCGCGACAACGAAGATTTTGATCTCTGAAAAAGAGGTTTAAAGAGGCAAAGCATCATTTTGAAGACCCCGAGGATCGATTCTGGAGATCCTGAACATCAATAAGAGGTAATATCAAGGTTTTCTTATCAGCAGAATGTTTTTTCATAAAGGACAGGTCTCCCATACATGCTTTATTATGCACCGTGTCCTTGAAGGAATTTCTCGTCCCAGCTATGGTTCAAAACAGTCTAACATCCATGAGGCAGACCTCTCAGCAAGTTCTTTCATTTTGTTCAAATCACCTGGAGTATTACAACCAAAAGGTCAAATCATATCCGAAGCAAATCTTTCTTTCACGAGGAAGGTGACAATGATTAAATATATAGTGCATCAAGAAGAATGGGTCTCGGCCCTGCATTCATTGTTGTGTTTAAATGTAACATTTAAAATTCACCTACCTCCTCAGTCGGTCCTCTGTGTCTCTTCTGCTATAAAGCACAGAGGGATATCATTGTAATGGTTGTTGTTGCATTATCAGTGAATTGCAAGCATTTTTTCCCGAGCCAAGTTTCCTATGTAATAGTTGTATGACATGCTGAGAAATATGATGTATTCAGGCTGAATGTAAAAGCTTCGGGCAGTGATGTACCTGATTGGTGTTGTGTTTAACATGATAAGCAGTTTTCATTGGATCCTGATCTACAGCAGTTGGTGATGTTTTTCTTATCTCTGTGTTTATTTCCATTCCATTTCATGTTCTTCTGACTGACATCTGAATGCATGATATAAGATTTACCCTTGTTAGGTACCTTATATCCCAGCTCTCTCAGTCTTTAATGTTTTCTGCTCATTGTGTGTCTGAATATTGTTTTTAATTAACTAAACCAGGGTAGTGGATGATTATTGCCTTTTCTCTGATGTGCAAGTTAATAGAATCAGTGTTCGGATGTCTTTGTTAAGATTTAATTGAAGAGGTTAGGAACATTGGGAGGTGTAAAGCCTGTCGCTGCCTCTTCATAGCCTGCCCTTACAATACAAAACTTTTCAAGACCCCTGGTGATGCCTATGGTTTTGTCCAAGCAGGCCTGGAGTTAAATGACCTCTGGCCTGATCTATAGACGGAATCAGACGGTTTTCCATCCTTCATTCTCATCCCTTAGTGTTCCATCCCACCAATCAGTCTTTGAGATCCAAATGCTCTAGATGACTAGCCCAACTGAAGCTTACACATTGAACAGGAGAAGTGGCCGGCGGAACTTCTGCCTAGACTTTGCTGCATATTTCCATTTCTCTCGGTTACCGTACGTAAATATTTCTCTTGTTAATTGGGTCTGCTTCTTCGTCTCTTGTGCCCACTGCGCACGAGATTGCCCATGCCTCGCGTGCGTGCTAGGATGCGTTGCCGCAGAGAGGGCACTATGAGGTGAATCCGGCACGCTCCCTCCGAAAGCACCTCAACAGAGATGACTTCCGGCCAGTCCAGTGATTATTACTTAGGTTGATATCCAAATACTAGGAGTGGGCGGGGTCGGCTTGTAGCATCTGGCCACCGTGTGGATTCCCCTGCTCCTGGCTTCCCCACCGCTAGTTCACCTTCTCCCACGACGCGCACTGCGCAATTTTCCTTTGATTGCACTCTCAACCGCCCGCGAATCACAGCTGTAGTCACTGTGGTCTTCCGCGAGGAGGCCCAAACGGAGGAAGAATGCACCCGTCCGGCAGGTCTGAGCTCGGAAAAAGCCGACCAACATTCGGGCCTTCAGGAGGGGAGCCGTGGCATGCATGTGGAGGTAGCACCTAGCGATCCTGGACCTTCCGAAGGATGGTGCCGAATCGTGGAGGAACCAACGGAGGATTAGTTTGGTTAATTTGTTTTTCTTGCTTAGCAGGCCCAGTTAATTGGGCTACTTTTAGTTTATTTTACTGTGCTGGACCTTTAAGTAATATTTTTGAATTCTGTAAATTAAACGTTCAAGACTGGTTTCCCCGTATGAGGGCAGTCTTCTTAATTTTTTGATTTTTTGATGACAAATTTGCCATGAGTATGGCCAGGCAATATTTTTGACTTCGGTGTAATTTTATTCGCAATGTTAATAGATTAACTTTACTTTGAATTCTCACATGATTAGCGTTTTTCTCTGTTGCAGGATTTTGGGTACTTTAATTTGTATTTGGGACAATGGACGTCGGTACTCTATCTGTTGCTTTACTATTCTACATACTGCTATTTCACTTTCTTATAGATGCCTCGGGCATATTTGGATGCTTTCTCAGATTGTCGATAATCTCCATGTGGACCTTTACTGGGTTTTATATCATGTCCCTGTATGTGACATGGGGTATTTTTCTATCATTGTCTGGGGTGGGACTTCCACTTTTCTGGATGGATATTTGGGTTCCAATCTTCGGATGTGAAAATGTAATGACTTCATGGACTGTTTTACTTCATATAATATATTCAAAATAGCGTTTTTTCTCTTCTGAAAAAAAAATGATTAATGTTTATCATTCTGCCTTCAAAACTAGCGATGCTGGTCTATGTTGCTGGTTTATTGATATGGTCTGATGGTCTTTTTTATATTTTGGACATATCACACTCCTCACATGATTAGCGTTTTTCTCTGTTCAAGGATTTTGGGTACTTTAATTTGTATTTGGAACAATGGACGCCGGTACTCTATCTGTTGCTTTACTATTCTACATACTGCTATTTCACTTTCTTATAGATGCCTCGGGCATATTTGGATGCTTTCTCGGATTGTCGATAATCTCCATGTGGACCGTTACTGGGTTTTATATCATGTCCCTGTATGTGACATGGGGTATTTTTCTATCATTGTCTGGGGTGGGACTTCCACTTTCTGGATGGATATTTGGGTTCCAATCTTCAGATGTGAAAATGTAATGACTTCATGGACTGTTTTACTTCATATAATATATTCAAAACATCGTTTTTTCTCGTGAAAAAAAAATGATTAATGTTTATCACTCTGCCTTCAAAACTAGCGATGCTGGTCTATGTTGCTGGTTTATTGATATGGTCTGGTGGTCTTTTTATATTTTGGAAATATCACACTCCTCACATGATTAGCGTTTTTCTCTGTTCAAGGATTTTGGGTACTTTAATTTGTATTTGGAACAATGGACGTCGATACTCTATCTGTTGTTTTACTATTCTACATACTAATATTTCACTTTCTTATAGATGCCTCGGGCATATTTGAATGCTTTCTCAGATTTGTCGATAATCTCCATGTGGACCGTTACTGGGTTTTATATCAAGTCCCTGTATGTGACATGGGGTATTTTCTATCACTGTCTGGGGTGGGACTTCCACTTTTCTGGATGGATATTTGGGTTCCAATCTTCAGATGTGAAAATGTAATGACTTCATGGACTGTTTTACTTCATATAATATATTCAAAACAACGTTTTCTCTCTTGTGAAAAAAAAAATGATTAATGTTTATCACTCTGCCTTCAAAACTAGCGATGCTGGTCTATGTTGCTGGTTTATTGATATGGTCTGATGGTCTTTTTATATTTTGGACATATCACACTCCTCACATGATTATGATTAGCGTTTTTCTCTGTTGCGGGGTTTTGGGTACTTTAATTTGTATTTGGAACAATGGACGTCGGTACTCTATCTGTTGCTTTACTATTCTACATACTGCTATTTCACTTTCATGGACTGTTTTACTTCATATACTGCTATTTCACTTTCATGGACTGTTTTACTTCATTGTTGTAGGGTCTTGGGTACTTTAATTTGTATTTGGAACAATGGACGTCGGTACTCTATCTGTTGCTTTACTATTCTACATACTGCTATTTCACTTTCATGAACTGTTTTACTTCACTGTTGTAGGGTTTTGGGTACTTTAATTTGTATTTGGAACAATGGACGTCGGTACTCTATCTGTTGCTTTACTATTCTACATACTGCTATTTCACTTTCATGGACTGTTTTACTTCATATAATATCTTCACTTTCATGGACTGTTTTACTTCATATAATATCTTCACTTTCATGGACTGTTTTACTTCACTGTTGTAGGGTTTTGGGTACTTTAATTTGTATTTGGAACAATGGACGTCGGTACTCTATATTTTGCTTTACTATTCTACATACTGCTATTTCACTTTCATGGACTGTTTTACTTCACTGTTGTAGGGTTTTGGGTACTTTAATTTGTATTTGGAACAATGGACGTCGGTACTCTATCTGTTGCTTTACTATTCTACATATTGCTATTTCACTTTCATGGACTGTTTTACTTCATATAATATCTTCAAAACAACGTTTCTCGTCTTTTAAAATTTTAATTTTTTTTTTAAAAATTGAACCCTCCGTCGGTCTACCGACGCCTTGTAGACGTCGGAACTGCGACAACCCAGAAACGTCGGAAGAGAGACAGTATGAAAACGTCGGAAGAGCGACGTTCCAAACGTCGGACCACATATCGTCGGAATTACGACATCTTCCAGACG
This sequence comes from Pinus albicaulis, assembly GCA_034641835.2. Classification (NCBI taxonomy): domain Eukaryota; kingdom Viridiplantae; phylum Streptophyta; class Pinopsida; order Pinales; family Pinaceae; genus Pinus; species Pinus albicaulis. The sequence continues at coordinate 69,538,615 of CM076580.1, forward strand.
TCGGAAGAGTGACGTCCAAAACGTCGGACCACGTTTAGTCGGAATTGCGACAGTTTACAAGCGTCGGAAGAGCGACGCCAAAATGTCGGACCACGTTTAGTCAGAACTGCGACGGTTTATAAGCGTCGGAAGAAAGACGTCCAAAACGTCGAACCACATTTCACTGGAAGTGCGACAGTTTACAAACGTCGGAGGCGCGACGGTTTGTGAGATGTCAGAAGAGTGATGCCTGTTCGGAACGACGGAAGAAGTGTCGATAGTGCGACACTTTTTACTTGCGTCGGAACGACGACGGCATGACAAACCACGGTTTGTCCGCCCCCGAACTGTCGCTCTTGCGACGAATATGTGTCGGAATAGCGACGAATTGGCCGTCGGAATTTCCGCCAAATTCTCTAGTGGAAGGTTGCATCGTATTAGTTTCGATATTTACCGTAGAACATAGTAAATAATTTGTTTAGTCTATTTAAAAAACATAAGAAACTTAATTAGTTGCTGCAGTAGGATTCCAATTTGTGGAATTTTCACGTGGTATCAGAGTGCAGGAGAAGCATGAAGAGCTTAGTTGCAGATGGAAAGAGGGAGCTTCGATGCACTGCGTGAGCAACTGCTAGAAACCCTAGGAGGCTGCGTAGTCCATTGGCTAGGAGGGCATATTTTTGAGGAAAAAATATTTCTCTGAGTGAGTCGACAGAGAATAAAATTTCTAGATTGAAGATTGTCAGAAGTAGAGGGAGCAACAACATTTTTCTTGCAGAGCGGATCTTCAATTGGGACAAAATTATTTTGTAGCAGTTTGCTAGAGCAGAATAATGTTAGAAGGAAAGAAGAGCACACACTGAGGGAATTCTTTCCTTAGGGAATTTCTAGCCCAGAAATTCGTTTTATCATTGTAGAGCAGCAGTAGTTGTGAGCATATTTTCCCACTCCAGTAGGGAGTGCGTAGAGCCCAACAACAGTTGCGCAGAGGAGAAGAGGAGTTCAACATATTGGCAGTGATGGCATTAAAAGGGTTGAGAGATCAGTGTTGTGTAACCAGCTCCAAAAATAGAAGAAAAGAGATATCAACACCTTAGAAATAAGCCACTTCGAGGGGACAACCTTCAATACATTACATGAATGAACAATTTTTGGATGATACAAATTACAAAACCTCCTTTCTATATATAGGAGTCCATGGGGCCACAATGTAATCCTAGCCGACCTAACAATAATAATTTAAGGGCACAATAATAACAATATGTGGGTTACAGGGGTAATAATAACAATAAGGGGGTTACACTAACAACAATAAGGGACTATACTAGTAATATAGGGAGCTAACAATCAGGATCAGTTGGACGGTTCGTCTAACTATGTGATCAGGAAAGCCATGATTTCCTGCCTTCTAGATGAATACGATTTGAAGGCCTATATTAATAATGTGGTAGTTGTACCCACATAACCAGATCAACTAAAGGCCTACAAAAAGGAGACGACGAAGGCAAAGAGACTGATTCTCGATGGAGTTCGAGATAACATGGTGTCACACACAGCGGGCAAGGACATTGCCAAGCGGATGTGGGATTCTCTTGCCACACTGTACAAGGGATCTTTCGAGCAACATAAGATGTATTTGGAGGAGAAGCTGAGGTGTACTAGGATGCAGAAAGGGGAGCATATAGACCCCTTCCTTACTAGACTTCTAGATGTATGGAATCAACTGTCTGCAGTTGGGTTAGCGCCCCAACCTACAGAATTGGTGCGGTTTGCTCTGAATAGCGTTTCTGAGGAATGGACAAAGAGGATAAGCAGGACCAATAGGTTGCATCTGCGGAGATAGATATGTTGTCCTCTAGGCTGGAGGAAGAGTTTGCGATGATCATTGATATACCTCCAGGAGTGAGGTGGAGTGATTTGGTTTTGTAGCCCCAGAGAGCTACAGTTGGGCAGGATCCTTGAGGAGTCCACCTCTTGGATCAATACCTTGCTACGAGAGCCCATAACAGTAATAGCAGTATGGATCAGTGACAGTTGGTACAGTCAGGTGCCAAAGTGACAGACGCAGTAGCTATTACCAGTCAAAGAATGAGCAGCACATAGCAGAGTTGGTAGCTGTGCAGAGTCAGCATCAACATAAAGGCTTCAATGACAACACATAGACTAGCAACAGTCAGGACTAAGGTGATAGATGCATCACACTAACCACAGTTGGCTCATTTTGATGGATATTTCTTAGTTGTAGCAACAACACATGAGCAACAATTGCAAATGTAGTAGTAGCAACAACAACAAAGTTGCAGCGCAGATGTTGTATTTGGCAACAATTGAGCAGGGTCAATAGCAGCACAGATGCAACACATTAGAGTTGCGCGGTAGTTGGTGGGCAACAGTACCAAGACATCAACAATGCAACAAGAGATGGTGCAAAGGCAATGTATTACAGTTGCAGTACTAGAACACTTTCCTCACTAAGAAGTGTTAGTTTTTGTAGCATCATATATGTTTTAGCCTCAAGATTTGGAAAAGAGGTTAGGGCACATGCATTCTCCAAAACCCAAAAATCCGTTCTGGAAATTCCATCTAGAGGCGACTTAGTTAAAATAATTAATCAGTTTTTAATATTTCCTAAGTCTAAACTTAGGAAATATGATTAATTAAAGGGTATTTATTAAGTCATGTGAATCTTCTAGAAAAAGGCATGGATCAATTTCTAGTTAATCTTAGCCATCGATTAAGTTTTAATCACGGCCGTTGATGTCTCAATGAGAGATTATAAGAAGAAACTCGATGGGGCTTGGAGAATACACTTGCAGAGATTGAATTCACTGGCAGATCGATTTCCTGAGTAGCAGTGCTGAGTTGTCGGAGAGAGAGCTAGTGAGCTGGTTGTAGTGAGAGAGGGGCAGGGATAGTAAGGCTGGAGGAAGATTTTCTAGATCTAGTGAGTGCACAATAGAGAGACAGTGAGTGCCACAGAAAGGTAGCACAGAGGCCATGCAGAGGCAGCGCAATGCTTCAGAGGAGATCCACATTTTTGCTGGGAAGCAGGGTTTATTCAATGCTAGAAGTCGGAGAGAGTTTCCGGAGGCCAGGAGGGTCCAGTTTCCAGACAAAAACTGATTAGTTAGCGAGAGGGAAGTTGTTCCAAGATGTAGGGACACAATACTGCATAGGATGACGCAGTGACTGCTCAGAGCAACTCATCCTAAGCCAAGGTCAGTACCAAATCACTAGTGGAAGTGAGATTTTTCTCACTAGACTCTATTGTCAGATTTTTCTATGTATGGTTTGCTAGATTTAAGAAACCATAGATTTGTACTCGGATTTAATACTGTATACTATACAAACCCTTAGATGTTGCACCAATTTTCCCAAGTTGGATTTAGTCAAAAAATAACAATGTTATTTTTGTGTGTGTGCATCTATCTTTCCAACGTTATTTTCTTCTGTAGTATTTTTATTTGTGAAGGCTGCAATGCATTAGTTTCGATATTTACTGTAGAACACAATAAATAATTTCTTCAGTTTATTTCACAAGTAGAAGAAACTTAATCAGTTGCTGTAGTAGGATTCCAATTTGTGGATTTTTCACAAACACACTGTCCTGTGTCGTTCTAACCAACTCGGCCTTTTCTTGTGTAGCTGTACGAACTCGTACAGGCTATTTTTCCCTCATGCGCAGGCTAACTTGGCCACTGGAAAGGATGCACGCTATTGGAGTAATCAGTGAGGCTATTCAACCTCTGTCTCTGCCCTAATGCACTGAACTGGAAACCCTTCTTCTCTGAGCTAAAACACACAAGTCTCTAGTGAATAATGATATGCTAAGTTTGCGCCCTTCCTCTTTTTATAAGGTCGACTTGGCCTTCCATCTTCCACGAATGACTGAGATTAAAACTCAATGGACGACTAAGATTGATTATACTTTTGACTATAGGAAAATTAGAATTTTGCAAGTCAAAATTAAGAGAAAGTAAAATGTTGCCTTAGCTTCACTTTTGGGTCCCCCTGCCAAATTTAGTGCACTTCTAAATTTGGCAGAACCCTTCCATCTCTAACTTAAATTAACAACCTTAAGATAGCTTTAAAACATAATGAACACATCAAAATTACCCACTTGTGTGGGAATAACTGTGCTCCATGATAATATCATCCTCTCAAAATTGACAATCTCTATCACACAAGTGACAAAGTGGCTCATGAGTGCTCCTCACTCCAAGAAACCATCAAAGTGCATGGGTATATCTCCAACGTCCAAATAATTCCTCCATCATGGCATCATGTTTAAGAAAGCTTACATCACTCTTCTAAGGAACACAATGGTGATGTGGCATACTTTGAGGCAAGCATTGGCACATGGGCATGATGTGATAGCCTCCCAAGTCATCTTAGTGGTCATAAACCTCATCTGGGCTCCAAAAAAAGGCAATGTCCATAAAACAGGGTTAAGGACTACATGGGGGCATCTCGGGTCCATTTGGGAACTTCATCAAATAAGCCAATGCCTTGGATTCTTGGTAGGACGTTCAACATCTGGAGGTGTAGAAATGGGCATGTGACCATGTGGAGTCTCATCAAAGCCCAATGGCCATCTCACGAGGGAAACGTTGGGGGGGGCTACAAGGCAATGTCTTCTCTAAACAATGGGAAAAATATCCTCTGAAAGGTGCTGGATAAGTGTCAAGTCTACTTTCAAAGGATCTCTGCTGAATGATTAATGAACCACTTGAAAGAGACCCTCAAGATCAAGTGAGATCAACATCATCAGGGACATAAACCATTAAAGTATCATAGTGAACCATATTCAATGTTAGGGACACATAAATATTTCACACAAACCTTTCCTTCCAATGTTTTTCTGGCTCGTGATTTGTAAGAAAGTTACCATACTTGTGTTAAGAATGATTATACCTGTAGCGCTATCCGGTCCTTCCAACTCGCAAGGGGAAGCACATTTCACAAGTAGATTCATCAATCCATATGCATGTGGTAATGTTAATTTTCTCGAAGGGCTATATTTTTCTTTGCTTTGATAATTGCATCATTTACACATTGATTTCACTTCACAACATCAAAACATCATTAATCCGTATGCAATTATGTAGAAAGAATAGTCACAACAACAATACAACAAAACATAATGGAACAACAAAAGAAAATCAAGAACACATGGAAACACCAAGATTGGTCTTCGGAAAAGCCCCAAAAAGGAGAAAACCCATCAAATCTTCTTCTTCAATTAGATTTTCTAAGATACAAATTGCATCATCGTGAGACATCATATGCATAAGGGTCTATACAAGACTTGTTCACAACTTCGTTTGTGAACAAGTTACATCAATAATATAACTATTGCCATCAATAACCTCATCTTATTTTTAATGTAAATACCGCCACTGAACTTATAATGGTGCAACTTTAATATGGGACTACCATCCATAAATATCTATGCACATATTGATATTCATGGACCAAAGGCTCTTGTTATATCCATAACAAAAAACTGTTATCATATCCATCCATTCATCAAAGTGAGACCATGTGTAGATACTATAATGCTTATCCAATGCCAAGGTTGATGCCAATATTGTAATACATAAGCGTTGTGACAAGACAGTGGTACACGTGATATACCTAGGAAAAATATCATACGATATTGTGAACAAAGAAACTGTGCCAACGTGCCATCGTTCCTTCAGGCTGACATGCCAACTTGACGTCACGTTATTAGGCAGGCTGCCATTGTGCAGACGAGCTAACATGCCATCGGGCCATCATGTGGATAGATCCATCAGGTCAGCGTGTTGTCTTGCAGACTGTATCATCAGGCCATCGTGAAATCATACGAAATGAGTCACGGGGGTATTGTGCCATCGTGCAGACTGCACCATCGAATCAACGTGCCGTCGGGCAGACTAAGCCATAGGGCCATCGTGCCGTCGACTGAACTAATTCTTCAGACCATCATGCCGTCATGAAAACTGGGTCAACGTACCGTTAGGCGAACTGAGTCTTCAGTAACTGGGTCAACTTCTCATCGGGAAAACTGAGTGTCCGGGCCATTGTGCCGATGTGCAAACTGAGCCATCGGGTCAATATGTGGACTGGGCCATCGAGCCATCATGCCATCGTGTCATCAAGCGGACTGAGTCAACTGTGTCATACAGTGGTGTCATAGATATGTGCGAGTATATGCCAACCGAGTATTATTAAGGTGAGCAAGAGTGAGATCATAAAGAGTGGATTGATAAAGTATTGATCTAATGCGCAACATAGTATAGCCGAGAATATACAATCGTGAGATGAAGTATCTTCATCGAAAGCATGTAATTACAAAGCAAAAAAAGATTAGTGTCCAACGAGAGTCCAATCATAACCCTCATGCGAAACCCAGCTGTGATAACTGAAAAATATCAGAGTTACGCGAATAAGTGAACCTCAGAAAATTAAATCATTCCATTGTTCTTTTGAGCTATCATTGTTCTCTATATATACTAATTGAGACCCTTTCATTTTACTAAGGTCGACTTTATAATATGGAGGGAAATCTTCAAATTTTAAATTATTTGATTTTATAACTCCATAACCTTATACAAAATTTTCCAAATAATTTTATTTTATAATTCTTCCTTTGGTGTGAAGGGCTTCATATGGGGTTTAGGGTTTCCTTTGGGGGAAATTTTGTCGTGAGGTTGCCCAATTTTAAAACTCCCTTTCAGCTAGGGAGAAATTTCCATCTGCATCATAGGTCTCATTTCATCATCGCGACATCATAACGTATCTCGAGTATACATACAGAAGACAAACATCAGTATCATCAATAAGACCCATCTCAGATCGTCTCATGAAAGAAGAGGAATCCATGACCAACTATATCATCACATCTTGTACTAAACAATCTCAATATAATAGAAGAAGAAGAAGATTCATAATAGGGGTCTGACATCATAGGGGAGCCCCGCTCATCCCACAACAACATCGAAGAGCTTAGCTCAATCCAGAACAACATCAGGGAGCCCTGCTCAACCTAGAACCACATCAGGGATCCTAGCTCAACCCTATATCCAATAGGCGAGATCAACTTACCGCAAGGAAAATAATCACACTCTGAGGACCAAAAGAGGGTGGGTCAGAAGACCCTGCGACCCTCACTGACAAAAGTTAGTCCACATAACCAAGGGTAAAATCCCAATCAGACTTGATCCTGAATGATCAAGTTGTTGAACATCATGCATCCTAGACATATGGAATATGGCAGTGCACGAGGCATCCATTAGTAGTGCTACGGTCCCTAACCACTTTTCCCAACTAATTGGATAGATGAAAGGTACTTCCCATGTGTCCCGGACTACATGGGTAGGATGATGTTGGGGCATTAACAGGGGAAGAATAAATCACATCCTGCTCACAACCACACGTAAGGAAAGGATAAACCACATCCTACGGTCACATGTCAAAACCATCATAGGGAAAGGATGAACCACATCTTACGCGCATGCAAAACACCGAGAGTAGGGAAAGGATAAACCACATCCTACATGCATGCCGACCAACAATCGTAGGAAGGATCCTACATGTGGGAAAAGGGTGAATCATGTCTCACCAACATGTAAACCATCGATCGTAGGGAATGAGCATCCTACATGTGTGGAAATGATGAACAACATCCCACTGACATGTCCACATGTGACGATCGACATATGCCTATATGCCTCTCACTGGGGAATCCGCAGGAGAAGGTGCACCACTCATCCTGCCCATATGCCATAGGAAAAGGTGAACCACTCATCCTATGCATGTCATCAATCGTAAGGGAAGGTGAACCACTCACCTTAGACACATGAAAACCACCATAGGGGAAGGTGAACCTCTCACCCTATGTGTCATATATCATCACAAGTTATTACAGGGTAAGGTGAACCACTCACCTTGTACACGGAAAGGTGAACCACTCACTCTATGGTCACACAACAAGTACCCCAGGTCCCTAGGAGCTCCCAAAGCTCAATGTTTAGATAGGACCTTCATAGTAGGGTCAATCCATGACTGCCAACCTCTCTATGAAGGAAGATAATCTTGATCTTACCTAGAGGCTATGCACGAATGTCAGTAATCTTCACATCCAACCAGAAATGATAGAGTTTGGTTGCCATCTGTTGTACCATATCCAGAGAAGTACCCAATACTTGGAGCTGTCGTGGAGCATGAATTCTCAAAAATGAATCCCACTTAGGAATATTGCGATATACAACAATTGTTACTAGCACGTGCTCAAATGGCTCAATGAAGAGCTTCCTCAACCAACTAGCTTCATAATAAGCCATACTAGTTGCAATATATTCAACCTCTCCAGTGCTTAGAGCAACAAACTTTTGTTTCTGGCTCATCGAAGAAATTGAAGCGGATCTAAAAGAGAAGTAGCACCCGAATGCACTTTTCTATCCATCAATCCATGATTGATAGGACTATGAAGACATCTCAAGAGATTCTTTGCATCAACCCAATGTATATGTTGAGGTTTAGTATTAGATCAAACCGATCACTAACGAAAACTTAGAGAAACACTCATTTGTTTTCTTTATCCATCCTTACTCCCTCTCACACAGGGAGGCAACAACCATAATTATTTTTCTCTGTCTATGAAGATGTCTCTGTCCAACTATATATATATATATATATATAAGCAACACAAGGATTCATTTTAAAATGACAACCAACATGAAAAAAATACTTCTTCGTGGGAAGTGGATCATGAAACTGTTTAAGGTAAACCAACCTTGTCAGCAAAGAGCTGTTAGTTCACAAAATTAATTTGCAAAGACATACCTTTAACAACATCAAAAGTTCATATTTACCACCACTGAACTTATACTTATGCAACTTTGATATGGGATTTCCATCCATTGATACCTATGCACATATTGATATACATAGAGAAAAGCCTTCTTGTTATATTAATAAACCAAAAAAACATAGTTATTGATCAAATGAGAACTATTACCTCAAAACGAGAATTCTATACCAAAAAGCCTAAAAAAACATGAAAAAACATCCCAAAAACAAAAAGTGTGTATTCCAGAACGCATTGTTTTTTTTCTTAGAGTCAAATTTCAACATTTCTTTTAAATTATGTTAAAAACGAAATTGTTTCTTGAAAAAAGGATTGAAAAAACACCCTCGAAACAAAATGAGTTGATGGTGGAATAAAAAAAAAAAAACCGCGTCACAATTTTGACACATTTTAACAATGGAATTAAAGTCAACATATTAAGACATTGAAAAATCATAAAATTCTAAACATTTTGATACATGATGTTAAAGATAAAAATATCATGTCTAAAGATCTTATCATTTCAACAATTTTCATCTATCTTGTCAAAGATAAAATATCTTTACTCTAAAAACCCTAAAATTGTAATTGTTTTCAACTATAACATTAAAGATAAAATATAAAATTGTAATTGTTTTCAACCATAACATTAAAGATAAAACATAAAATCTCAAGTTTTTAAATCTTAAGTTTTTAACATATTTGAACCATGAAATTATGAAGAAATTATAGAACTTAAAACAGTTTTTAAAAATGAACAAGCAAATGAAATATTTATTATTCCAAGAGTAATTTTTATTTTAAATGATAAAAATATATCTCTTTTCAAATCTTAGCCTAAGACAACTTTAAATCTAATTGCAACCAAACCGTAAAAATCAACCATCAAAACAAAGTGTCCCCTTTCAATGAGGCATAAATTTTTAATTTTTTTTAAAACTATTTTATATCAAATGTTAACAATACATAATATCATGGAAATATCATTGCATAATCTAAAAATTCAATATTAATTTTTTTTTCTTTTTTAATTAAAATATCAACATTGGTATATTGAATATAACATCAATTATTTTTGTAATTCATTGTTGCGCTATGGATATTCTAAAGAGATGAATTCTTCATAATTAAAACATATAATCCAAAAAATATAGAAATGACTCATAAATTCATGAAAGATCATATGGAAGTCAAAATACTTATTTCAAGTTACCATGCAAACATCAATTACATAAAATGTCTTAAACGTTATTCAAAATCAATCATAGGTTGTGGCACACCATCAGAAACTACATATTCAGATGAATGACTGGATGTAAATGAAGATGATCCATATTCTTCTCTTTCATCAAATAGTGCTCCATCCAAGTCAACATGCATGCCCACCATTTCAGAGTTCAAAAGTTTTCTGATCTATGATTACATTCAACAGAGTCCCATCTCAACAATATTTGTTCTGGTAGCAATTTCTTCAAAATATTTATGGTCTTCAGGAGAAGAGTTCCTCTCTTTGTCAAATTGAAGTCATACACAAGTATGTCAACATCCTCCAATTTTAAGACATCTGTGCGGCGACGATTTATGTTTGTGACCTTTCTTTTTCTCTTTCTCCCAATTTTTTTTTCAACTACCATCTCTGGTTTGTACACACCATTGAATGGATGGGTACTTGTGGCATACCAATGTATTTCAACAACTGTAATATCTTCATTTTCATAATGACCTTTATAACCTTGGAAATTAAGAATGGATAACCAAGTGGATCTTCATCTGCTAACACTGCTATCATGCAACCCTCCTTAACATCCTGCACAGAACCCCTGTAAAGGTCTTCCATGGCTTCACGTTGTGCACGCGATCTTCTAGAACCAATATAGATTTCTTTTTCCTCTATCCGTGGAGAATTAATAATAGCTTGACACTGTTGTTGTTCAACAATGTGTGTTTCCTCATGTCCATTTGGCATATTTTGTGACAAAAAAAATGGAAGTGTATCCTCATATTGATCTTGAAATCATATCATTTTGATTATTGAAAAAAGACTCCCACCAAACTGAATCAGCAACATCAAATTACTCATATGTATCTCTAATACATATTTTAATTTCCTTCAGACATTCAAAATAATTTATATCTCTCTTATGCCTACGTGCATTATGGAGTTCAACAACTGACTATAATAACAATATATTTGATGAAAATATTGGACGCTCTGGAATGAACTTCAAAAATGTTAAACCTGATGATGGCCCCCATTTTGCACCAGTTGAATACTTTTTGTCCCATATAAGTATTATTCCATCAATTTTTTTGATATGAAATTGATGCTGGATGATAATGTCATTAGGTTGTTCAATGCATTTCTCCTCACCATGCGATTCCAAAATAAACCTTCGCATGTCAATAGTTTCTTCCAACACATGGAAAACATGCTTTGGAATGTAGGATTTTTTAATACATTCAATTAATGATGGTAGGCTCCCAACACCTTTCCTCCTCAATGTTTCTGAAAAACGACTGAACATTTGACCAATATGGTCATGATTATGCCCAACAAGAAGGAAATCAACCTTTATCTTTTTAAAAATTCTCAATTCAACGAGCATGTTTAAATACCCAAAAAGAACTTGATTTTTGTTTTCACGGCTTGTGTTTTCTAATTGTATACACAAAACTTCAAGAAGAATACTAAACCAATGAGTAACCACATCATGGATTATAGTTATGGTCAGATTTGCATCATTATGAATATTTGGAGTTGTGAAGTAAACCCTTGGAAACATCTTTTCATTAAAGACCATACAACCAACCAAGTGAAACTAAATGAAAATTTCTTCCTGTAATTATTTTGGTGTGCGGAAAAAATGTGACATAAGTGTTTTATTTTGGTCCATACCATCAATTATCAAACCTGAATATTTATTTGGATTATCATAACACTTATTTCAATGTTTATACAATTTTTGCCTTTCATTTGTTTACTGATTGCGATGCTCTTGAAGTTCTTTGACAAAGGAATCTGTACATAAAATAAAAGAAACATATGAATAAATATATTTTCGTAGTTGATAACTATCCAATTTTTAAAAATAATGTTTTGAACACATACCTCTTTCTGCCCCTTGACATTTATCTCTTTTTGCTTTAAGAGAAGCACATGTACTGCAAACCTCAATCTTTGTCTTCTTAGGAATATGAACAATTGTTGAATTCGTTTCTCCATACCCTTGTAAAATATGAATATGTAATAAAATTACCAACTCCTTCAACAACTTCTGCATAATCTTTGTATAAGCTATAGATTTCTCATCTTGAGAAATTATCTAGAATATGTATTGTGTATGTATTTGACATACACTCTCCATGCTTTGAAAAGAAGTCTTTCATCCATGACATAATAGTATTTTTTAACGGTCCAACCGCCTGTTTATAACGTACTTGTGAATAATATATGGGATCATTTTCCAATCTTTCTTGTATTATTAACAAATGGAAATTACCAGTTGAATGCAACATTTTGAAAGCCTTTCTGCAGAGCAATACATTCCCAATATGATAATCATAACATGTTAGTGTAGATTGCATGAAACCCACTAAATATGAATTTTGCATACTTTTATTCATTGACAAATATATTTTCCTTTTCTCCAAAGAAAAGTTGAAATCCATATATTTTAAGCAATCCCTTTGACAACATTCACTTGAAATTAAATGAAGGACATAACTTCTTTTTGTGAGATATGTTTTCCTAACCCTTGTATACCTGGAATGTTCTGGATTGATATGAAAAGGTATACTTCTACTCTTAGTTACAATATTTGCTTGCAATGGCTTCATCATTCCATTATCCTTTGTAGAAGCAATTTCATCACCATTAGGAGGAATATTGTCCCCACTATCATCATTCTCAACATAGTTAAGAAATTCATCAGCATCATTGTCTAGAAAATATTCATTACCATCCTCACTTGAAGAAAACATTTCACAAGAATCATCTGCGCTTTTGAGACCCCGACTCAGAAGAAATTCTTCATCGTACTTGATCCATGCTTTCAAATTCTTCCCTTGGAGGATTCAATTCTTCATCACCATCACTGTCTTTGAACCACTCACTTAGATAAAATGCATTATTCAGATTTGTGCCTCTAAAATTATCATTTGCAAGAAACTCTTCATCCTCCCCTTCTTCAGTGGTGCTCTCATAATCCTTGGGATTAGGCCTAAGTGGAAACTTTGAATTTGTATTTACTAGAAATTCTTCATCCCGCCCCTCCCCTTCCTCACTAGTGCTCTCGTTTTCCATAGGATTAGGAATAAGTGGACGTCTTGAATCTCTATTTATTGGAAATTCTTCATCCCCCCTTCATCAATGGTGCTCTTATAATTCTTAGGATTAGTATGAAGTGGAAATTTTGACTCTAGAAATTAATCCCCCTCTTCATTAGTGGTGCTCGCATAATCCTTAGGATTAGGGCAAAGTGGATATTTTGACTCTGCAAATTCTTCATTCCCCTCTTCATCAGTGGTGCTCGCATAATCCTTAAGATTAAGACGAAGTGAATATTTTGATTGTAAATTTTTCATTCCCCTCTTCATCAGTGGTGCTCTCATAATCCTTAGGATTAGGAAAAAGTGGCTATTTTGACTCTGGAAATTCTTCATTACTTTCTTCATCAGTGGTGCTCGCATAATCTTTAGGATTAGGACGAAGTGGATATTTTGACTTTGCAAATTCTTCATTCCCCTCTTTATCAATGGTGCTCGCATAATCCTTAGGATTAGGACGAAGTGGATATTTTAACTCTCAAAATTCTTCATTCCCCTCTTCATCCGCGGTGCTCGCATAATCCTTAGGATTAGGACGAAGTAGATATTTTGACTCTGGAAATTCTTCATTTCTCTCTTCATCAATGGTGCTCGCATAATCCTCAGGATTAGGATGGAGTGGATATTTTTACTCTGCAAATTATTTATTCCCCTCTTCATTAGTGGTTCTCGTATAATCCTTAAGATAAGGACGAAGTGGATATTTTGACTCTGGAAATTTTTCATTCCCCTATTCATCCGTGGTGCTCGCATAATCATTTGGATTAGGATGAAGTGGATATTTTGACTCTAGAAATTCTTCATCCCCCCTTTCATTAGTGGTGCTTGAATAATCCTTTGGATTAGGACGAAGTGAAAATTTTGTCTCTTGAAATTATTCATCATGCCTTTCATCACTGGTGCTCTAATAATCCTTATGATTAAGACTAAGTGGAATAATTGACTCTTGATTTACATAAATTTCTTTTTCCTGCACTTCATCAATTATGTTCTCATCATCCTTAGCATTATGAACAAGTCGAAATTTTGACTCTCTATTCATGGTGAACGAATTCCTGTTATATTCATCAATTTGAATAGAGTTGTTGCGTGACGAAGATGTTGATGTTGTAGAAATAAACACTTCACTATCAGAAGAACCTATGGATTTCAACAAGAAGATGTTGAATGATACAAATGCACTCTCTCCCAATTACAATATATAGCTTAAAGATTGAAAATTTCCCTCTAAAATTGCCCTCCAAAAATTATCGCTAAAAGTTTTCCCTCCAAATTCCCCGCACCAAAAAATTTCGCTAAAAATTTCCCTCCAAGTTTTTAGTTTGAAATATTTTCATGCAAAATATTGGTCTAAAATGTATTTCAAAACATTTTAATAAACTGTTGGTCTTCAAATATTTCACTTTACTTTCTATTCAAAATATCCACAATATTCCATCCAAACTAAAATAAATTTCTTATTTGAATGATTTAATATTGACTATGTATTATAATAAAATTTTAAATTTATGTTTTATTTTTTTGCCGACATCGAATAAAAGTTAATTTAAACCTATAATATTACGTACATTTAAACATTCTTAATTTTAAATTTTAATCCCACATTCGTGAAACACTAAAACAATCACATAATCTTTGCTATATAATAACAATCATCGTTTCTATTATTCACATCACATCAAGTCTTTTGGGTTTTGTTGGAGCAATTTTGTGGAGGCGTTGTGTTGGCATTGATAACAAATTGAACGAGAGTTTTTCACATTTCAAAGGTTAGTTTTCCTTCTATTTTGTCTATTTAAAGATGAATTTGGGGAGAATCTGTTTTTTTTTTTTTTTCAATGGTTTTTATTTTCCAATTTTTTTTTTTTTTTTTTAATGGTTTTTATGTTCGAAAACCCTATTTTTAAAATATTTATATAGCGATGAAAATGGGGAAAAAAAAACCTCAATTTTTTAGGGTTTTTAGAACAAAAATTTAGAAAGTTTTTTTTTTAGGGTTGCTAGGTTCTCCCATGAAACAAAAAACCAAAAAATGGCCATGCACATAAAAAAAACAATTATGTTTATTTTATTTTTATTTTTTCTAAAAGTGCAACCAAATTATTTTTATTTTTATTTTTAATTTTAAAACATGAAATTTTCTTTTTTAAAATCACATTAGATATTTTGATGTTTAAAAAAAATAAAAAATTATTTAAAGGAAATTATAGATTTATTTATTTATTTTTATATTTTTTTGTTTTTGTTTTTTAGTCCATGGGGCGTATAATAGATGGTGATGGGGTGTACTCTTAAGTCACTCAATGATGTGAAGGTCACCAATTCAAAACTCTGTGGGCAAAAATCCAATCATGTTAAGGGTTGGTGTAGCTAAGGCCAGGTGTAACCACGGAGTGATTTTGATGACTTAAATTCTTCGCGATTTTTCAAGATACATTTCAAACCCGATGTAATCTCTAAAGAACTTAGACTACTTGATATATATATATATATATATATATATATATATATATATATATATATATATAATTTAATGTGGAATTGGAGCGAGTGAGAGGTACTGGACTTGTAAGACTTCACTGGTATAAAAGTAGCTCATCACTATTATAATTAAAGACAAAAAAATATAAAAAAATTTGGGTGAATATTTGGATTTTATAAAGCGACTTGTGACTCTTTTTTCGAGTAAGCTTGAATAGTTTTTTATACCATGTGTTGGTGGTTACTTTTGATAGATTATTTAATAATATCGGCTTTGAAACTTGTTATTGAAACATTTTAGTGTGTCGTTCACTTGCATTTTCATTGTAAGTGTGTGTTTATGATTATTTTGCATGACAAGATATTAAGTTTGTTGGGTTGAAATAAGTTATTTGGTTAAATTTGGGTTAAATACTATTAAATAATAACATTATTAAATTTTAATACATAATCATAATAATATTAAATATTTATATTATTAAAAATAATTAATAATATTAAAAATAAATAACAATAATTTATTGGTTATAATATTAATAATTTTAAAGAATATTAATAACAAATATTGAAAAACATTAAATATTAATTTAATCGTGTTTAAATTAAAAATAAAATCGACCATGGTTAACTATTATCAACTATCACCAATCATCGTCAAGCATGATTAATCGTGGTCAACTATTGTCAATAACTATGGTGACATTGTGACAAAGATTATCTTAATATGAAATTCAACCATGGTGAACCATTGTCTAACATCTCATTTCAACTTCAGGGTGGATGGAGAGGGGTTGAATTTTAAATGAACGAGAATTTAATCATGGTCAACAATGGTTGACCATGGTTAACCATTGTCTAACATCGCATTGTGATAAAGATTGTCTCAATATGAAAATCAACTTTGGTCAACCGTGGTGCAATGTCGAATTGTGAGAAATACTGTCTCAATATGAAAATCAATCATGGTCAACCATGGTCACATTGTGACAAAAATTGTCTCATGGTCCAAAGTTTCATTGTGACAAGCAAGGCTAACCATGGTCAACCATGGTCCAATGTCCATGGTTGACAATGGTTTATAATACCTTTGATTTATAATATTAATTCCTTACTTTTATAATCTATTGAGTTTTTAGTATTAATCCCTTGGGTTTATTAATCGATTGGGTTTATAACATCAACCATGGTCAACCATGGTCAATAACCATGGTTACATTGTGACAAAGATTGTGTCATGGTCCAACATCAAATTGTGACAAGCATTGTTAGCCATGGTCAATCATGGTCAATCATCATCAACCATGTTGTATAAAATCAATCATGGTCAGCCATGGTCAATCATACTCAACCATGGTGCATCGTCGCATTGTGACAAAAATTGTTTCAATATGAAAATCAACCTTGGTCAACCATGGTCAAACGTTGAATTCTGACATAGATTGTCTTGATATGAAAATCAATCATGGTCAACCATGGTATACCATCATATTTTTACAAGGACTGTCTCTATAAAAATCAACCATGGTCAACTATGGCCAACACTATTTATTTTAGGGTTTATATTCCTTGGGTTTATAATATTAGTCCCTTGGATTTAATATTATTCTCTTGGGTTCATAATCCCTTGAGCTTTTAGTATTAATCCCTTGGGTTTATTAATGTAAGGGTCCATATTCCTAGGGTTTAATATTATTCCCTTAGGTTTAATATTATTTCCTTGGGTTTATAATCTCTTGAGATTTTAGTATTAATCCCTTGAGTTTATAATATCAATCATGGTCAACCATGTTTATTTTCGGGTTTATATACCTTTTGTTTATAATATTAATTCTTTAGGTTTAATATTATTCCCTTGGGGTTTTATTATTAATCAGTTGGGTTTATTATTCTCTCGGATTTATATTATCAAACACTTGGATTTATTACTATAAGGGTTCAACCATGGTCGAGCATGGTCTGATATCGCATTGTGACAGATATTTTCTCAGTACGAAAATCAATCTTGGTCAACCAAGGTCAATCATGGGCATTTATGGTCAACCATGGTTAATCACGATCAATATGAAAATCAACCATGTGGTCAATCATAGTCACATTGTGACAAACATTGTCTCAATATGAAAATCAACCATGGTCCAACATCGCATTGTGATAAATATTGTCTCGATATGAAAATCAATGATGCTCAAGCATGGTCCAATGTTGCATTATCACATTGATTGTCTCAATATGAAAAACAAACAAGGTTAAACATGTTTATTTTAGGTTTTATAATATTTATATTAGGGTTTATATACCTTGAGTTTACAATATTAATCCCTTGGTCAACAATGGTTAACCATGGTCAATCGTGCTCAACCATGGTGCAACGTTGCATTGTGATAATGATTGTCTCAATATTAAAATTAACCTTGGTCGATCATGGTACAATGTTGCATTGTGAAAAAGGTTGTATCAATATGAAAATCAATCACAGTCAACCGTGGTCCAACATCGCATTGTGAAAAGGATTGTTTCTATGAAAATAAATAATGGTTAACTATGGTTAACATTGTTTATTTTAGGGCTTATAATATTTATCTTAGGGTTTATATACCTTGGGTTTATAATATTAATCCCTTGGGTTTAATATTATTCCCTTGGATTCATAATCCCTTGGGTTTAATATTATTCCCTTAGGTTCATAATCCCTTGGGGTTTTATTATTAATCCCTTCGGTTTATTATTCTCTTAGGTTTATAATATCAAACACTTGGATTTGTTAATTTGAGGGTTCAACCATGGTCGAGCATGGTGCGATGTCATATTTTCACAAAGATTGTGTCAATATGAAAATCAACCATAGTCAACCACGGTCGATCATGGTCATTCATGGTCAACCATGGTTAATCACGATCAATATGAAAATCGACCATGGTAAATCATGGCAAACTTATGAAAAACATTGTCTGAATATGAAAATCAACCATGGTCCAATGTCGCATTGTGACAAAGATTGTCTCAATATGAAAAAAAATGATGCTTAAGCATGGTCCAATGTCGCATTGTGACAAAGATTGTCTCAATATGAAAAAAAATGATGCTTAAGCATGGTCAAACATGGTCCAACATTGCATGGTCAACCATGCTTATTTTAGGGTTTATATACATTGGGTTTATAATATTAACCATGGTTAATCATTCTTAGCCATGGTGCTACGTCGCATTGTGACAAATATTGTCTCATTATTAAAATCAAGCTTAGTCAACCATGGTTCAACGTTGCATTGTGATATAGATTGTTTCAATATGAAAATAAATCACAGTCAACCATGGTCCAACGTCGCATTGTGATATAGATTGTTTCAATATGAAAATAAATCACAGTCAACCATGGTCCAACGTCACAATTATTGTCTCTATGAAAATAAACCATAGTTAACTATGATTGACATTTTTTATTTTAGGGTTTATAATATGTATCTTAGGGATTATATACATTGAGTTTATAATATTAATCCTTTGGGTTCATAATCCCTTGGGGTTTTAGTATTAATCCCTCGGGTTTATATTTCAATGGGTTTATTAATGTAAGAGTCCATATTCCTAGGGTTTAATATTGTTCCTTCGGGTTTAATATTATTTCCTTGGGCTTATACTCCCTTGGGTTTATTAATCACTTGGGTTTATAATATCAATCATGGTAAACCATGGCAAACCGTGTTTTGTAAAATCAATCATGGTCAACCATGGTCCAACGTCATTTTGTGACAAACATTATCTCAATATGAAAACAAACCATGGTTCAACATCGCATTATGACAAATATTGTCTCGATATGAAAATCAATCATGCTTAAGCATGGTCCAATATCGCATTGTGACATTGCTTGGCTTAATATGAAAATCATCCATAGTCAACCATGTTTATTTTAGTGTTTATAATATTTATCTTGGGGTTTAAATACCTTCGGTTTACAATATTAATCCCTTGGGTTTAATATTATTTCTTTGGGTTCATAATCCCTTTTGGTTTTAATATCAATCTCACGGGGTTATTATTATCATGGGTTTGTAATATTAAACACTTGTATTTATTAATCTAAGGGTTCAACCATGGTCGAGCATGGTTCGACGTCTCAATATGAAAATCAACCATGGTTAACTATGCTTATTTTATGGTTTCTAATATTTATCTCATTGTTTATATACCTTGGGTTTATAATATTACTCCATTGGGTTTAATATTAATCCCTTGGGTTTATAATATCAAACCCTAGGATTTATTAATCTAAGGGTTCAACCATGTGTTGGAAATACTGAGAGGGGGGTGAATCAATATTTCTTTTCAATTGTTATTATAACCAGTTAGATTCTACACAAAAATCAGATAAGTGAATAATTTTATTATAGAAGGAAGGATAATGATCCTTTTTAAATGAATGAGTACAATGATTTCCAAGCACCAGCTTGGACTTAATGAGGCTCCGAACTCTAGGGCTTCGACCCTATCTTCACCAAGGCACCAACCTTGAGTTTAGGGGCACCTACCCCAGGGACACCCATTAGGGGAATTTTGAGGTCTAAAATGGGCCTCCTAAGAAAAATGTACAACAAAAATAAACTTTATAACAACCAATAGGATTCAAGATGATGATGTCAACCATGGGGGATGATTAGTTCAAAGATGCTTCAATGCACAAGTCTATATCATCAATTCTGCACCATACTGCACTAGCTATTCTGCATCACACTTCTTTATCAATTATGTGCCAAAATTTGCACCAAGACCTCTGCACTGCACAATGCTTCACACGCCACAGTGCTGATTGATTTTTACTTCAATGTTTTGCCTTCAAGTTCATCGCGAGATTCTTCATCTATATTTGAGAGAAAATAAGCCTTAAAGATTAACTACTTCTTTGTTTGAACTGTAAGTCTTTGCAACTTGGTTAAGATCTGTAATATCAAAAGATTTGAATCATCCACCAAATCTTAATAAAATCCGAGCTACTGTAGTTATGGTCCAACCCACTGCCACAAGATCTGGGCTATGAAATGTGACACTACAGGAAACACCGAACCACGGTTCTCTCATGCCACTGTAATTTGAGCTGTCATGTAATAGCTGAACCACTGTATCTTCAGATGAGACCAAATCACATAGGAACTTCGAGGTACTATTCTCACATGCCACTGTATTCCGAGCTATGTTATGAAGCTGCTGAAACGTGCCATGGGGTCCAAACCACTGTATATTCAGATCATTGTAACCTTTAAACAGATTCTAGCATTATTGGGGTTTCACTAATAATGAGGTATGTAGTGCGGATTTAATGAGGTATTTTAAGCCCAAAACATATATTCCCAGACTCCTTTTCTTCTTTGTTCACGAGCTGTGAACGATACCTTTTATCTTCTGTGATGATAATCGTAGTGATAATCCAAAAGTGAAGTTCGAATCATGAATATATATGGTGATTTTGTTTAAACGAACGTCAACAACCATGTCCCTAAGGCAGACCGACTTTAGGAACAAGTCGGCTCAAAAGGAAAATAATTATTCCACAACTTCAAAAATTCATATTATTCAAACCATAGGGAGTTTTGGGGCATATGAGGACTCGTTGGAAAGAGGAAGGAGTATTATTCAAGATGGAAAAGGGCTCACTTTGATATCCTTCCTTAAATGTCCCCAAAAACCATTTTTCTTGCTGACTGTCCTTGTATTCACGTGCATAAAAAATTATGGACAGTGAGCCTTTATTTCTTAAGTATTTTGCCCTAGTATTTCTTGTGCATAGGAGGATAGTAGCTTGAACAGAGTTGCTATGGATATCTTCATCCAAGAATCATTAATGATATTTCCATCAATGCCAATTATTGACCAACAATCTCCCCCTTTGTCATTGATGGAAATATTCTAGCATTTTCTCCCCCTTTGACATCAATGGCAAATGGGGTGCCTACGTATTCCACCTATCAAACTGCTCCCCCTAACATACTGCACCCCTGACATGCTGCTTGATTTAATGTGATGCAAGAGCAATGACCCCCATCTTTTGGCGAATATACCCAAATGCTTCTCGTGGAAGGGGTTTTGTAGAGATATCCGTAATTTTCTCTTTTGTATTGACGTATTCAAACCTGATATCGTGTTCAACAACTTGTTCATGGAGAAAGTGGTATTTGATTGGAATATGTTTGGTTCTTGAGTGCATCACGGATTTTTGAAAGACTAATGGCGCTAGTATTGTCACAAAAAATAGTAATTGGTTGCTTAGTTTCTATGTTGACATCCTTCAAGGCTTCCGTCATCCATAGAATTTGTGTACAACAATCAGCAGCAACTATATATTCGGATTTAGCTGTATAAATGGATATAGATGATTGCTTTTTGCTGAGCCAAGATACAAGACAATCTCCCATAAAGAATGCATTTCCACTGGTGCTTTTTCGATCATCAATGCTTCTAGCCCAATCAGCATCAGAATAAGCTGTCACAATAAGAGTTGAACTCTTAGGATACCAAAGACCGAAATCAGTCGTTCCTTTCAGATATTTGAGAATTATTTTCACAGCTGCTAGATGGGATTGTTTAGGACTTGACTGAAATCTTGCTACCATTCCTACTGCTTGCATAATATTTGGTCTTGTAGCAGTTAAGTATAGGATAGCTGCAATTATTGACCTGTAAATAGTTGCATCTATTTGGGGGGTATCATCGTCGTTGCTTAATTTACAATCTGTGGTCATTGGTGTGCTCATTGGTGCACAATCTTCCATCCCATATCTTTTAAGCATGTCTTTAAGATATTTTGCTTGAGATATAAACATGCCTGTAGAGGTTTGAGATATTTGTAGCCCAAGAAAGTAAGACAACTCACCAATCATTGACATCTCGAATTTTTTGGACATATTTAGAGCAAATTCATGGCTCATTTCTTCGTCATTGCTAGCAAATATTAGATCATTGACGTAATCAAGAGTGATCAGAAGTTTTTCCTTGTCCATATTCATGTAGAGATTGCTACCTGCCACTCCCTTTTTGAAACCTTCTTGTTGCAGATAGTGATCCAAATTTGCATACCATGCTCTAGGGGCTTGTTTTAATCCATACAAGGCCTTTTTTAGTTTGCATACAAGGTCTTTTCCTTTAGAAAGATAAAATCCTTCTGTTTGCTCCATGTAAACTTCGTCCTTGAGATCTCCATTTAGGAATGCCGATTTTACATCCATTTGATAAACCTTGAATCCTTTTGAGCAAGTAAATGCTAAAAACATTCTTATGGCTTCCATTTGAGCTACTGGTGCAAAGGTTTCTTCGAAGTCAATTCCTTTGATTTGTGAGTATCCTTTGCAGAAAAGTCTGCCTTTATTTCTGATGATTTGTCCATCTTCATTCATCTTGTTTTTGAATACCCATTTTGTTCCAATTATATTTTTATCTTTTGGGCGAGGTACCAGTTCCCAAGTCTCATTTTTTTCGATTTGAGACATTTCTTCTTCCATGGCCTTTATCCAATGAGGATCTTTGCTTGCTTTAGAAAAATTTTCAGGTTCTATTAAAGATAATAGAGCCACATCATCTTTTCTAGGGGTGCTTATCATCCTTCTTCGAGTTTGGATTCCTTCATCTATATTTTCGATGACTTGTTCTTCTGGATGATATCTTTGAACAAACTTGATCTTGGAGGGAGTTTGTGAAGATTCATTTTGAGGTTCACTTTGAGGTTCTTCATTCTCCTCTTCTTTTTCAGGTTCTTCTTCTTCACTTTGTTCAAATAAAGGCTCAACTTCATGATCTTCAATTCCTTTTTCTGGAAGGCCTTCATCAATATTTACATCAATGCTTTACACTATTCTTCGTAGACGATAGTTGTAACATTTGTAAGCTTTGCTCCTAGTGGAGTATCCAAGAAATATTCCTTCGTCAACTCTAGAATCAAATTTCTGTTGTGTAACCAGCTCCAAAAAGAGAAGAAAAGAGATATCGACGCCTTAGAAATAAGCCACTTCGAGGGGGAA
Source organism: Pinus albicaulis (assembly GCA_034641835.2). NCBI lineage: Eukaryota > Viridiplantae > Streptophyta > Pinopsida > Pinales > Pinaceae > Pinus > Pinus albicaulis. The sequence continues at coordinate 69,562,240 of CM076580.1, forward strand.
ACCTCCAATACATTACATAAATGAACAATTCTTGGATGATACAATTTACAAAATTCCCAAGTTCCCAAGTCTCATTTTTTTTTTCGATTTGAGAGATTTCTTCTTCCATGGCCTTTATCCAATGAGGATCTTTGCTTGCTTTAGAAAATTTTTCAGGTTCTATTAAAGATAATAGAGCCACATCATCTTTTCTAGGGGTGCTTATCATCCTTCTTCGAGTTTGGATTCCTTCATCTATATTTTCGATGACCTGTTCTTCTGGATTGTATCTTTGAACAAACTTGATCTTGGAGGGAGTTTGTGAAGATTCATTTTGAGGTTCACTTTGAGGTTCTTCATTCTCCTCTTATTTTTCATGTTCTTCTTCTTCACTTTGTTCAAATAAAGGCTCAACTTCATGATCTTCAATTCCTTTTTTTGGAAGGCCTTCATCAATATTTACATCAATGCTTTACACTATTCTTCGTAGACGATAGTTGTAACACTTGTAAGCTTTGATCCTAGTGGAGTATCCAAGAAATATTCCTTCGTCAACTCTAGAATCAAATTTCTGTTGTGTAACCAGCTCCAAAAAGAGAAGAAAATAGATATCAAAGCCTTAGAAATAAGCCACTTCGAGGGGGCAACCTCCAATACATTACATAAATGAACAATTCTTGGATGATACAATTTACAAAACCTCCTTTCTATATATAGGAGTCCATGGGGCCATAATGTAATCCTAGTGGGCCACGATGTAATCCTAGCCGACCTAACAATAATAATTTAAGGGCACAATAATAACAAAATGGGGGTTACAAGGGTACAATAATAACAATAAGGGGGTTACACTAACAACAATAAGGGACTATTCTAGTAATATAGGGACCTAACATGCCCCTCTCCTTCAAAAAAGTGTTGTCCTCAACGCTTGAGTAGCTATGGGTGCTTCTGTATAAACTTCTCATCCTCCCATGTAGAATCTTCAGTGGGTAAGTTCTTCCACTTGATGAGATACTCTGAAATTGATCGATTCCGTAGCTGTCGAGTTCTTATTTCCATGACTGCTTCAGGTTCCAATATGATTTTTCCTTCCTCATCAAGTTCTGGCAATATTGTTTGAACCGGAATATTTTCACCTATAACCTTCTTTAAGCATGAAACATGGAAAACTGGATGTACTCGCGAAGAAGCAGGAAGCTCCAATTTGTATGCCATAGTACCAATCTTTTGCAACACCTTGTAAGGACCATAGTACTTTGGCGATAATTTATTATCCTTCGTAGCTTGCTTGAGGGACATTTGTTTGTATGGTTGTAGCCGTAAAAATACCCAATCTCCTACATCAAAACTTCTCTCGCTGCGATGTTGATCTGCCTGTTGTTTCATTCGATTTTGTGCTAAATTCAGGTTATCCTTTAAGAGTTGGAGAACTTCTTGCTGATGCTCGATGTGATCTTCCACTGCTTGAACCTTCGAATTTTCCTTAAAGATGATGTGATGGATGGTGGATGATATCCATAAAGTGCCATAAATGGGGTCATTTTTGCTGCAGTATGGAAGGAAGTGTTATACCACCATTCAGCGAGAGGTAACCACTTGACCCATTGTGTTTGTTTATCAGATACAAAACAATGAAGATATCCTTCCAAACATTTATTTACTATCTCGGTTTGACCATCAGATTGAGGATGATAAGATGAGCTATGAGCTGATTGAGTACCCAAACAAGAAAATAACTCCGTCCAAAAATTTCCCGTAAAAATGGGATCTCTGTCGCTCACAATAACCCTTGGGCTTCCATGTAGCTTTTGAATTCTGTCCACAAATGTAGTAGCAACTGTACTTGCTTTAAATGGATGAGATAATGCACAATAGTGTGCATACTTGGTAAGTCTATCAACTACCACCATGATGACATTCTTTCCTTCGGACTTAGGTAAACCTGTGATAAAATCCATTGAAATCTCCTCCCAACGTTGACTTGGAATGGATAAAGGTTGTAGAAGTCCCGGGGTCTTAATTGTTTCCACTTTATTTTGCTGGCAAACCAAACATTCCGCCACAAACTTTTGAATATCGGATTTAAGGCCATCCCAAAAAAATTCTTTCTTCACCCTGTGGTAAGTTTTTAAAAATCCTGAGTGTCCTCCTAAAGGAGAAGTGTGCAATTCCAGAAGAATATTTGTTTTAGTTGGGAATTCTTACAAAGATATAAGCGATCTTTGTACCATAAGGAATCATTTTTCCAACTAAATGTATCAGATGTACTAGGATCTTGCTGCAACTTTTGAATGAGTGTCCATACATCTTTGTCCTTCTTCCATTCATCTCTTGCTTGAGTTATCCAATCTGGTTGGATAATAGAAATGGCACAAAGCAATGCTTCCACCTCTTCATTCTTTCTTGAGAGTGCATCTGCAACAACATTAAGCTTTCCTTTTTTGTTGATTATTTCAAAGTCATAACCCAACATCTTTGTGACCCATTTTTGCTGCTCTTCTGAAGATATTCTTTGTTCCAAAAAGTGTTTAAGACTATCATGATCAGTTTTTACCTTGAAGTGTCTTCCATTAGGTAAGTTTTCCATTTCTTTAGTGCATGCAGTATTGCTAACATTTCCTTCTCATAAATATGTTTCTGTAAATATTTTCCTTTGATTGGACGACTTTCAAAAGCAATGGGTCTTCCTTCCTGCATTAAAACTGCACCAATTCCATTTCCTGAGGCATCACATTCCACAATAAAGGTTTTTGTGAAGTCTGGCGTAGCTAAAACCAGTGCTACGCACATTGCCTCTTTAAGATGTTCAAAGGCCTTAGTTGCTTCAGGAGTCCATGAAAATGCATCTTTCTTCAATAATGTTGTTAGAGGTGCTGCTATTCTCCCATAATTCTTAACAAACTTGCGATAATACCCTGTTAACCCGAGAAATCCTCGCAACTGCTTTATTGTCTTGGGGACTTTCCATTCCTTAATAGCTTTAATTTTGTTAGGGTCTACTTTAACACCCTCGTGAGATATAATATGACCCAGATATTCCACCTCTTGTACTCCAAAGAAACATTTGGATGTTTTTGCATATAATTGTTTCTCCTGCAATAGTTTGAGCACCCTGTCAACATGTTCAACATGATACTTCCAAGACCTACTATAGATTAGTATATCATCAAAAAATACTAGCACAAATTTTCTAAGGAAGGGTTTGAAAATGGAATTCATCAACCCTTGAAATGTAGAAGGTGCATTGGTAAGGCCAAAAAAGCATGACCAAAAATTCATAATCACCCTCATGAGTTTGAAATGCTATTTTTGGAATATCTTTAGTCTTCATTCTAATTTGATGATATCCTGAACAAAGATCCAACTTGGTAAAATAAATTGCTCCATGTAATTCATCCAATAATTCATCAATCACAGGAATGGGAAATTTATCTTTAATGGTGAGCTTATTGAGCTCCCTATAATCCAGAGACATTCACCATTCCTTCTTGTGTACCAATACTACAGGAGCAAAGAAAGAACTTTGACTAGGTTGAATTATAACCGCCTCTAACATTTCTGCAATCATACGTTCAATTTCGCTCTTTTGGAAGTAAGGATATCTATAAGGCCTGATGTTTGGAGGAACACTTCCTGGAATCAAATGAATAGCATGATCATGATCACGAATAGGTGGGAGTCCTTTGGGAGTTTCAAAGACCTTGGAATGATTGTCCAAGACTTGTTGGAGATCTGCAGAAATAGATGATTTTGATGTCAGAACTTCTAGTGAGCATAATTGTGCAATTACGCCTCGTTGTTGTTTCTTTAGAAGCTTTGTCATGACATTAGAGCTTATTATCCTTCCTGGCTTCCCTTCAATACCCCGTAGTTCGACTTCCTTTCCTTCTGAAAAAATTTTCAAGAAAAGTTCTTGAAAATTAAAAGCTACCGTCCCCAAAGATTGTAACCATTGTACTCCTAGTACAACATCAGCACCTCCCATAGGAATGGAAAGCATTGGACTAATCAATACATATTCCCCCATGGTTAGCTTAATATTATGGCATTTTCCAGAGAAATTTATAGTTCCTCCATTTGCAACCATCACTTGACATTCTGGTGCTGGGTATAGGAAACAATTTAATTCCTTGGCTACCTTACAATGAATAAAATTATGGGTGCTACATGAATCAATCAACACTATTACCTTTTTCTTCTTGATTTGTCCTTCTATCTTGAGAGTTTGAGGAGTGGTAATTCCTGCCAGTGCATTACACGATATGGTCGGATTCATTTCTTCCTCTTCTAGGGCTGGTTCCTGGTGTATATCCTCTTCTTGTTCATTTCTTCTTCCTCTTCACAATCTATGTAAAATAATTTCTTCTCAGCACACTTATGACCTTTAGTGTATTTGCTATCACAACTGTAGCAAAGCCCTTTTGCTCTTTTTCTTCCAATTGTTGTGGTGTCAACCTTGTAGGTTGTGGAAATCTAGGCGTAGCAACACTTCCTTCTTTATAGAATTGAGTGGTAGGCTTCCTTGTCGCCATAATTTTACATTCAACTTTTCTTGCCAACCTGAATGCCTTCTCCAATGAATCAGGTTCCAAAATGAAAACTTCATGTTGGATGTTATCCTTTAAAGTTCTTATGAAGAGATCAATCCTATGTTCCTCTGGAATATCAGTTACCCTTATATTCAATTTTTGGAAGTCCTCAATGTGCTGCCCCACTAAACCCTTTTGTTTGAGATTTATCAATTGGCTAAAGAAGATGTTGCTCTTTGTATCCTCATAATGTGCTATCATTTCCTCCGTAAAAATTGACCAAGTGACAATTTTTTTACGGGAGCAAAGCCATCGATACCATACAAATGTATTTTTTTATAAATGTAAAGTTGCAATGCGTACCTTTTGTGTGTTTTGCACGTTATGGAGATCAAAATATTGCTCCATCTGTAGTATCCATGTTACAGGATCCTTTCCATCAAACTTCCTCATATCCATTTTTGGAATATGGTGGTTCTTCCCGCCAAAATTAGAGTTTATGAAATCACGATTAACATTTATTTTGTTCTCTTCATGAGGTTCTTCTACTATATTTCCACCATTAGGAATAATTTATTGTTTTAAGCTTGTCATCAAGCCTTCCATGTATGCTTTTAGATCATTCTTCATGTTTTCCATCTTAGCTTCCATGCCGATTCCATACCATCCATCTTAACACCAACATCCATCTTGCTTACACACCATCCACATCTTAGCTTCCATGCCTTTCTTCAAAACTTCCATTTCATTTTTTGTTGCTCTTTGCGAGAGTGAAATTTGTTGCACTTGCTCTTGTAATTTTGATAGATCATGTTGCAATTCTTCATCTTCATGAGTCATAGTAGAGCCTTCTGAAGGCTTAATGGGTGTTGACTTATTTTTACGGGGCATATTTTATAACCCAATACTGATATCTATTCTACAATATGCCCTTGGAATCAATTCAAATTGATTCTTCAAACAAGACTTATGTAATTTGGAAAAAAAATACACACCTTTTTCTTGCTTTTGAGGAGCTCGATATTGAAATTTGATTATATTTGTGATTTTAGCATTTCAATATTTTATTTTCAGTATCAACGTAGCCCTCTGAATTATCTTTCGAATGCCACAGGTCTAACCTGATTTGGATTCTCCAAGACAAAGTTGTGTTCAATCTCCCACAATGACCTAATTATGGACTGGTTCGGTAGAGCGAACTTGTACGACTTGCCACGTGTCACTGTTTCATCCTTCGTCTCTGAAATTGATAGCCAAGAAACTACAGTCCGTGTACTTGTGACCACTTTTTATGGCACTCCAATCTGATGCCCAGAGAGAGAGTTATTGAACTTTTCCCACGATCACTTCTTTGAGATGAAATTTAGGAGCTTGAAAAAGCACTACCTTCCATAGGTCATATCTCCAAAAATGTTGCGAACCAAGCTCTGAAATTTTTTGACGAATATATTTAGGATTTCAACTTTGCACCATAGGAATTTCAGCTTCTGAACCTTCATAGAAAAAAATTTATAGCGCAAATGCCACGATGACCTGTTTAGGAGCCTGAAAAAAGACCCAACTTCCACAGATCATATCTCCGAAAATATTGTGAACCAAGCTCTGATATTTTTAGACAATCTTCCTCAGGATTTCGGCTTCGCACCTAAAAAATTTCAGCTTCTGAAATGTCGTAGAAAAAAATTTATAGCGAAAATGCCACGATGACCTGTTTGGAGCAGCGAAACCCTAGAATCCAAAGCTCTGATACCAAATGTTGTGTAACCAGCTCCAAAAAGAGAAGAACAGAGATATCAACGCCTTAGAAATAAGCCACTTCAAGCGGGCAACCTCCAATACATTACATAAATGAACAATTCTTGGATGATACAATTTACAAAACCTCCTTTCTATATATAGGAGTCTATGTGGCCATAATGTAATCCTAGTGGGCCACAATGTAATCCTAGCCGACCTAACAATAATAATTTAAGGGCAAAATAATAACAAAATGGGGGTTACAAGGGTACAATAATAACAATAAGGGGGTTACACTAACAACAATAAGGGACTATACTAGTAATATAGGGACCTAACAATTTCCCTGGTGAGTCATCATTTATTTTTATGAAACATTTGCTTCCAAAAACCATGAAATATTTTACTGAAGCAGGTCTTCCTTTCCATAATTCATAAGGAGTCTTTTCATTATTTGGTCTTAGTTGAGTTCGATTTAAGGTATAAACTGCAGTGCCAACTGCTTCTCTCCAAAATTTTGGTTGCAAATCGGCTACTAGTAGCATTGTCCTTGCCATTTCTTGAATGGTTCGGTTCCTTCTTTCAACTACTCCATTTTGCTAGGGTATCCTAGCAGTAGAGAGTTCTATTTCAATTCCATGCTCTTTACAGAATTCATCAAACTCTTTTGAGGTGAATTCTCCTCCTCTATCTGTTCTAAGACATTTAATCTTAGAATCTTTCTCATTCTCAATGAGAGCCTTAAGAATTTTAAAACATTCAAATGATTCGGATTTATATTTTATGAAATATATCCACATAATTCTAGTATAGTCATCAATAAATAGAGCAAAGTACCTTTCACCCTAAAGAGCTGGAGTTCTAGTTGGCCCACACAAATCTGCATGAATGATTTTCAAAGGTTTTGTTGTTGAGAACTCCTTAGTTTTGTGGCTAGTTCTGGTTTTCTTTCTATGTTGGCATGGGCCACATACAACTTGATTTGGTTTGCACATTTTTGGAATATCCCTTACTGCATTAATTTTGCTGATGTTGACTAGGTTATCAAAACTTGTATGCCCCAATCGCTTGTGCTATAACCAACTTTCATCTGTTTGACTTAAGTAACATTTATCTTCTTGGATTCTACTGAGTATGTAAACATTATCTGGTGTTCTTACTCCTTTCGCCACAAGTTCTCCTGAGGATGAGTCTCTTATTTCACAGTTTTTTGTACTAAAGACAACATTACGTCTTTGGTCACAAATCTGGCTAACACTTAAGAGATTGTGTTTGAGCCCTTCTTCCAGCAAGGTATTTTGAGCCTTTCCTAGTCCATTGACAAGGGTAGTAGCTCCTTTTCTAGTGATTTTAGCGGATCCACTTCCAAAAGATACATTTCCATTTTTCTTGTTCAATGAGATAAACTTCTTTTGGTCACCTGTCATATGTCTTGAGCATCCACTATCCACGAACCAATGATTTTCTTCACTATGAGCACATAGAGCTAGGCCACATTTATCAGTTTTGAGATTTAAGTTTTTAGCTTTCTCCCTTTTGAGAGGACAATTTTGTTCATTATCATCATAATTATCACATAATGAGCAAGACAGATCAAACTTAGCCAAGGGATCAAAAGAATTGTAATTTTTGATTTGTCCTTGCTCTTTAGGACCATGTAGTTGGTTTGTTTGATTTTTCAATCTTGGTGCTTCATTCTTATGAGCCTTGCAATGTTTAGCTTGATGCCCAAAGTTTTTATAATTGTAACAATGCCCAAGAAAAATAGTTTGATACCTGTTGTAGTATACATAACTTGAACCAAAATTATTCCTTGGAGTTTCTCTTTCTTCAATTCTTGGTTTTGAGATGGGACTTTGTTCCTGATGAGATGACTTTTCTTCTTTAGGATGGCGAGAGAGTACATCAGCATAACTTCTGGCATTATTCTTTGTACTTGATGATTCTCCTTTGAAACCAATTCCAGACTTTTCGTGTTGAGGTTTTTGAGTATTAAGAATGTTATCTAGAGCTAGAGAGCTTTGCCAAATTATTTTGACTTGCTCTAATTCCTTTCTTAGAGATACTATTTCAGTTTCACGTTTTTCACAGATATCATCCTTCTCTTTTAGCTTAATGTTCAAGAAGTCTTCCCTTCGTTTTGCTTCCTCTCTTTCTATTTTGAGAGAAATTATCTTCTTTTGTAGATTCTCATTTTCTTCAATGGCATTCATCAACAAACTATCCATGTTTATTTCATCTTCCAGTTCTGAGTCATCATCATTAAATGCCATGAATAACGTTTCTTTGCTTCCAACATAATCACTTTCCTCATCTGATTCATCATCTCTTTCTTTGTGATGACACATATTTCTGGTTGATTTCTTTTTGATGATTACAAATTCATCTTCATCGGACTCATCTTGTTTGGAGAAGAAATTCTTATTAAACCCTTTATTTTTGTACATCATCCTTTTAGAGTCCTTTTCATCATCACTATCATGTTTATGGGGACATTTTGCAGCGTAATGACCTATTCTTCCAAAATTGAAGCAAATAAGATGGTACTTACCTTTTAGCTTGGATCCCCTTTTTATTCTTTGTACAAATTGAGATAATTCGTTTTTAGTATCAGATTCATCGCTGTTGTAATTCCATCCTTTTCCTTCTTTCGTAGATCCTGAGGCTTTGAAGGCTGCTTCTTTGAAATTTGGACTCCCTTTCCTCATCTCATTGGCAATGAGAATTCCATGGAGTTCATCCATCTTGAGAGTATCTAGATCCTTCATTTCTTCTATGGCACTTACTTTGGAGTCAAATCTGTCAGGAAGCGATCTTAGGATTTTTTGAACTATGGTGCTTTCTTCAATATTTTCTCCTAGTCCTTTAAGAGAGTTAACCACTTCAGCTACTTGGAGGAAATATGATGCAATATATTCTTCATCATCCATTTTCAGACTCTCGAACTGTCTTCTATATGTTTGAAGCTTTTCCTTCTTGACTTTGGAGTCGCCATCATATAGAGAAACCAACTTATCCCATACTTCTTTGGTTGAGTCACAGTTATGACTTTCGTAAATTCGGAATCGGTAATTCCACTAGTGATGGAATTTAAAGCTTTGGCATTAGCAATGTAGGATCTTATTTCATCTTGATCAGTTGGAAGATTGGCGGGAGCTTTGTACCCATACAGAACAGAGTGCCATACTTCAGGACCAAAATACATTAGATAGTAGGACATCCTCTTTTTCCAAAAACCAAAATTATTTCCATCAAAGATAGGGAGTTTCCCTGTTGCTTCCATGTTCTTCATTGTGCCTAAGAATCATTCTTCCAGCTGTTAGGCTGATATTGAAGAAGCTGGCTCTGAAACCAATTGTTGGAAATACCGAGAGGGGGGTGAATCAATATTTCTTTTCAATTGTTATTATAACTAGTTAGATTCTACACAAAAATAAGAGAAGTGAATAATTTTATTATAGAAGGAAGGATAATGATCCTTTTTAAATGAATGAGTATAATGATTTCCAAGCACCAACTTGGACTTAATGAGGCTCCGACCTCTAGGGCTTCAACCCTATCTTCACCAAGGCACCAACCTTGAGTTTAGGGGCACCTACCCTAGGGACACCCATTAGGGGAATTTTGAGGTCTAAAATGGGCCTCCTAAGAAAAATGTACAACAAAAATATACTTTATAACAACCAATAGGATTCAAGATGATGATGTCAACCATGGGGGATGATTTACCATTTTCTAAATAAAAGGGTAAAAATATTAAAAATAATAAAATAATAAAACTACTTTTTCAACTCATATTTTTAACTTATATCCCAAAATTTTTACTCAAATTTCGAGTGGGAGTACTCGTTGGATGCAAAATTTAATTTCTCAATCAACGAGTACCCATGTTGCATACTTTTGATGAACTCTACTACACGAAAAATGAGAAATACATAAAAAACGTGATTGTAATCACGTTTTTTTATGTATTTCTCATTTTTCGTGTAGTAGGACCCATCGAAAGTATGCAACATGGGTACTCCTTGGATGGGGAATTAAATTTCACATCCAATGAGTACTCCCGCTCGAAATTTGAGTAAAAACTTTGGGAGATAAGTTGAAAATATGAGTTGAAAAAGTAGTTTTTCCATTTTTCCCTCTAAGATTTGATGATGTCATCAAATCTTATTTGATTTTTTCCACTATTATTTTATAATTTCCTTAGGAGGCCCATTTTAGACCTCAAAATTCCCCTAATGAATCCCTCTTTTCTCCTTCACTAGATTATTAGTTCAAAGATGCTTCAATGCACAAGTCTATATCATCAATTCTGCACCATACTGCAATGGCTATTCTGCATCACACTTCTTTATCAATTATGCGCCAAAATTTGCACCAAGACCTCTGCACTGCACAATGCTTCACACGCCATAGTGCTGACTTATTTTTACTTCAATGTTTTGCCTTCAAGTTCATTGCGAGATTCTTCTTCTATATTTCAGAGAAAACAAGCCTTAAAGATTAATTGCTCCTTTGTTTGAACTGCAAGTCTTTGCAACTTGGTTAAGATCTGTAATATCAAAAGATTTGAATCATCCACCAAGTCTTAATAAAATCCGAGCTACTGTAGTTATGGTCTAACCCACTGTCACAAGATCTGGGTTATGAAATGTGACACTACAGGAAACACCGAACCACTGTTCTCTCATGCCACTGTAATCTGAGCTATGTCTTGTAATCGCTGAACCACTATATCTTCAGATGAGACCAAATCACATAGGAACTCTGAGGTACTATTCTCACATGCCACTGTATTTCAAGCTATGTTATGAAGCTGCTAAAACGTGCCACGGGGTCCAAACCACTGTATCTTTAGATCACTGTAACCTTTAAACAGATTCTAGCATTATTGGGGCTGCACTAATAATGAGGTATGTAGTGTGAATTTAATGAGGTCTTTTAAGCCCAAAACATATATTCACAGACTCCTTTTCTTCTTTGTTCATGAGCTGTGAACGATACCTTTTATCTTCCGTGATGATAGCCGTAGTGGTAATCCAAAAGTGAAGTTCGAATCATGAATATATATGGTGATTTTTTTTAAACGAACGTCAACAACCATGTCCCTAAGGCAGACCGGCTTTAGGAACAAGTCGGCTCAAAAGGAAAATAATTATTCCACAACTTCAAAAATTCATATCTTTCAAACCACAAGGAGTTTTGGGGCATTTGAGGAGTCGTTGGAAAGAGGAAGGAGTCTTCTTCAAGATGGACAAGGGCTCACTTTGATATCCTTCCTTAAATGTCCCCAAAAACCATTTTTCTTGTTGACTTTCCTTGTATTCATGTGCATAAAAAATTATGGACAATGAGCCTTTATTTTCTTAAGTATTTTGCCCTAGTATTTCTTGTGCATGGAAGGATAGTAGCTTGAACAGAGCTACTATGGATATCTTCATCCAAGAATCATTAATGATATTTCCATCAATGCCAATTATTGAACAACACCATGGTCGAGCATTTTCCAACGTCATATTGTGACAAAGATTGTCTTGATATAAAAAACAGTCATGCTTAAGCATGGTCCAATGTCACATTGTGACATTGATTATCTCAATATGAAAATGATCCATGGTGAACCATATTTATTTTAGGGTTTATAATAATTATCTTTGGGTTTATATACCTTCGGTTTATAATATTAATCCCCTGGGCTTAATATTATTACCTCGGGTTCATAATCTCTTAGGGTTTTAGTATTAATCCCATAAGTATATTATTCTCTTGGGTTTATAATATTAAACACTTGGATTTATTAATCTAAGGGTTCAACCATGGTCGAGCATGGCCCAATGTCTCAATATGAAAATACGCCATGGCTAACTATGTTTATTTTAGGGTTTTAATATTTATCTATAATTAATCCATTGGGGTATTAATCACTTGGTTTTATAATATAAAACCCTTGGATTTATAATCTAAGGGTTCAAACATGGTCAAACATTGTCCAACGTCGCATTGTGATAAAGATTGTCTTAATATGAAAATAAATCATGGAGAACCATGGTCAATCATGGTCAACCATGGCAAGCCATTGTCAACCATGGTCACCCATTGTCGTACGTTGCATTGTGACAAAAAATTGTCTCAATATGAACATCAACTATGACCAACCATGGTCAAATATGGTAAACCATGGTCAATAACCATGTTCACATTTTGACAAGGATTGTCTCATGGTCCAAAGTCACATTGTGATAACCATGATCAACCATGGTCTGACGCTTCATTGTGACAACCATGGTTAACCATGGTCTAGCATTGCATTGTGACAAAGAATGTATCAATATGAAAATCAACCATGGTCCAACATCGCTTTCTGACAAAATTTATTTCAATATGAGAATCAATCATGTTCAACCATGATCCAATGTCACATTGTGACATAGATTGTCTCAATATGAAAAGCAACCATGGCCATTCATGGTTAACCATGTTTGTTTTAGGGTTTATATAAACCATAGGGAATATAAACCTTAGGTTTTTTAGTATTAATCATTTGGGTTTTTAATATTAATATGTGAGGTTTTATTTTATTCCCTAGGGTTGGGTTTTTAGTATTAAATATAAGGGATTGTAAAACCAAAGGAATAATATTAAACCCAATGAATTAATATTATAAACACAAGGTATATAAACCCTACGATAAATATTATAAACCCCAGAATAAATATGACTGACCATGGTCAACCAATGTCCAACGTCACATTGTGACAATGATTGCCTCAGAATGAAAATAAACCATTTTCAACCATGGTTAACCATGTTTATTTTAGGGTTAATAATATTTATCTTAGGGTTTATATACCTTGGGTTTATAATATTAATCCCTAGGGTTTAATATTATTCCCCTGGGTCTATAATTCCTTGGGATTTTAGTATTAATCCCTTGGGTTAATATTATTTCCTTGGGTTTATAATCCCTTGGGGTTTTAATAGTAAACCCTAAGAACATGAAATTATACATTAATAAACCCAATGGATTGATATTATAAACCCAAGGGTTAATACTAAAACCCCAAGGTACTAATAGTATTAAAACCAATGGACTTATATTATAAAGCCACGCTATATAAACCCTTAGATGAATATGATTTATATTGAACCTAGAGGATTAATATTATAAACCTATGTCCCAGACTTCGACCCTTCTACGATCGTCATCACCAAGCTTCCTATTTGGGTCAGACTTCCTAATTTACCTGCCCATCTTTGGCACTTCTCTGTCTTTCAAGGAATCAAAAACACCCTAGGATGCTTCTTGGAAACGAACACCTCCAGGGGGGGAATCAGACATATACACCTTTGGTAGAATATGTGTTGAAATAGATATCAGCAAAGGCTTGCCCGATCAAATCATTCTCAAAGTGGGAGACTTCCATTGGACTTAGACCTTGGATTATGAAAACACTGCTTTCCGATGCTGTCACTGTCATCAAACATGGCACCTTCAAAACTCATGCTCCTCTTTCCTTGCCCAAAAGAAGAAGAGCAACCGAAAATCAAACTCCAAAAGTTGGAAACCATGTGTACCGCCACTCATGGATGACATCGACTCCTTCAGCTCGGATGAGGAAGAGGAAAAGCAAGAGACGGACATGACCTCAACAAACATTGGAGGGCCCAACGGTCCTTCGAGCGCTCAGAAACGGTCTCATGAAACCTCTTCCTCAGACTGAGATAAGGAACCTACTCCTTTAGTCACCAACAGTCTCCAGGTAGTTCTAGCTCATCTGCCCCAGGATGGATGGGTTAGAGTTTAAAAAAAAGGGGGAAAAAATGTCGTACTGAGGACTCAACCCACTCTCGGTAGACTCCTATATTTGTCTTTTTAGCTCCCATGTTCATCTTTTGGGCTCTCTTTGCTTCTCTCTTGGCTAATTAATAGGACCGAGGTTGGCTGTGCATCATTTCCGGTTACCCTGCTTGTAATCCATCTTGTATCATAAGCTTTTCTAATAAAATTAGTCTAATTTACAAAAAAAAATATTATAAACCTATGAATAATATTATACTCTAGGAATATGAATCTTTAGATTAATATATCCAAGAGATTGATATTATAAACCCATAAGATTATCCCTTGAGTTTATAATCCCTTCGGGTTTTAGTATTAACCCCTTGGGTTTATTATCCTCTTGAGTTTATAATATCAATCTCTAAATTTTATTAATCTAAAGATTCATGTTCCTAAGATTCATATTTATATTACATAAATTAAAATTTAATAATAATAAATAATATTTAATGATTATATAAAAATAATAATTATTAATTATAAACTTAATAATAATATTTATATTGCAATAGTTTTTTTTTTTTTAATATTATTATTTCTATTATAATAGATACAAATAAAACATTAAACTATATCAATCACATTAAATATTAATGTGATTGTACTAGCGATATTTGAATATATTTAGTTCAGTTCAATACAACATATTAAAAAATTCAATATGATGTAATTTTTCACATCACTCAAAAATTGTGAAATAACAGATGAACAAATGGAACTGGTAAAAATTTAGTTGCGATCGTCTTATTGTTCAAATTGAAACACAACTGAATTGAGAGCTGAACGCCAACTCTACAACTTGAATAATAAATATTTAAAACAAAATAAAATAAATTTCTAATAAATATTTAAAACAAATAAAATAAATGTCTCTGTTCATCACTGAGTAATATCGTCTTCGCTGATTCCATCACTGGACTGCCTTATCGCTTATCGGGTAAAGGTTTCCCTGAAAGAAATGCACTGAAAAACAGAAGCGCACGACTACGACCGAAAATAGGCACAGTGTGACCCGCACCATAAAACGTTGAATATCTCAGTCCTTCATATTCTTGAGTCCATCCAGCCACCTGCATAAATTAATACAACATAATCAGCGATAAGTAATATTTCAACAAATTAATACAACATAATCAGCGATAAATAAAACTGTTAAGTAATATTTCAACAAATAAATATAGATATATATGTATAAAGATTGTTGCCTGTTGTTCAAAAAACCAAGGTTGCCAAGATGTTTTGATGGGAAGCTGAAGTTGATCGATAGCATATCTGGTCGATAACAGTGAGACTCGGCCATCAGTATCACCACTGCAACATTTCCAACACACAAAAAATTCATCATATATTCAACCTTTGACTTACAGTGATTTGTTGCAGTGAAAAATGCAAGGTGCTGAAACTAGATTGTGGATTTGGGAAACATTCTAAAATTGGATTGTAACAAAAAAAAATCATTTTACTTTATGGGAGTCTGAAATATTTCCTAAATTGACAGTCAATTAAGTTTAGTAAGGAAATATGCTTACATACCTGTATACCCATATGCGAAGGCCTGCTGCTATGAGTTTTTGATATATGGGCAGCACAGAGGACGGTGTTTCGGTCCAGTTCCAGTGACCACTGAGGGTATGACTGCAGAATTTGAAATATGTGATTAAGTATTTTCACTATCCAACTGTACATATGAATATTTGAGTTGAATTATTTAACAGTAGATATAAATCTTTGAGTTTGAGTTGAGTACATAATTCTTACTTGCAGGGATACCACTTTACGACATCTTGACCTCTACCTATGGAGGCATGGAGTGCCTTTTGAACGTCAGGTGTATTATAATATTTGAGTGCGTAGATATCCAGACATGGATCATGAGTTGATCCCAGCGTAGTCCTCGGCCTCCTCTTAAACTGTGAAAGGATGAAACCAGATATTTTATATGCCAGTAACAAATAGTATATCCCACTTATGTTAATGTGGGTAAGTAGAATTATTTTTTTCAAATGGTATTAAATATACTTAATGTGGGATTGTTTTTAATTATTTTATTAAATTTAAAAAATAAATTTCTTCACTTTATAAATAAAATAAAAATATTTAAATTATAATGGTTGAGTATTTTTTGGTTTATATATATAATAATGAATAGAGTATATAATGAATATAGTTTGAGTGAGTTTATATAGTTTGAGTGGGTCTAATGATTAAGAGTAAGTGTTTCTTTACAAGAGGTTAAAAGTTTAAAATCAAAGGGGTAGAGTATGTACGCCTTCTCACACTTAGCAGGGTGGTCTCTTCTCACATAAACAAAGGATCTCATGCATCAATTTGATTGTGACCTTAAAATTGAATAACAATAATAATAATTAATTTTCATTTATAGATTATTTAGTTTTAAATGATTTTTTTTTTCAATTTAGTGTTTTTGGTGTCTTGCTTGGAGTGATCTTAAAATTGAATAATAGTAATAATTAATTTTCATTTATAAATTATTTAGTTTTAAATATTTTTTTTTAAGAAACAGATTTGAAATGATTTTGAATTCACTAAAATTTCAACTAATTAAAATATAAATATTGAAAGAAATTTATAAAAAATAATTATTATTTTAATTGAAATATAAATATTAAAAGAAAATATATTATTTTAATTATAACAAAATATAAAGTAAAAAATTAAGATATTTTGTAAAATTCAATTATTATTTATATATTTAAAGTTATATTTGGTTAAAAAAATCAATGTGGTGTGTAGGACTTTAAGAGAGATGAAAAAATCTAAGTTTGATTCTTTAAAATATTGTTTTTATGGTCAAAGAATCAAGCACTCTGAAAAAAATGTTTTTCATATTACAATTAAAAAAATATTTAACATATATATAAATATTATATAGATATTTTTTATGATAAAAACCGTATATATATAAATTAAACATCTTATATATAAAATTATAAATTTATTTTTATTTAAATATTTTTATATTTTAAAAAGAAAAACCATATTATAATATTTATTTGAAAATAATTATATAGGATTTAAAGACATTACAACAATATATTTCATAAAAACTCAATATTATACTATATTATTAAAATTAAATTTATACTATATTTATGAAAATTAAATTTACAAAAAATTAAATTTGAATAAGAAAAATACTAATCATTTCTCCAAATTAAATTTGAATAAGAAAAATACTAATCATTTCTCCAATCTATTTAAAATAAACCAACTTAACATATATAAAATTATAAATATAAAAGTCATAAAATCCATTTAAAGTGAAGTGTCGAGTTTGATGTTTTTTACAAATCTGTTTACCCAAATTCTTGAGTAACATAATTTTTTTAGGAAAAGAAAAATATTCACACACAAAATATTTTTTTAGACATTCTAAAGGAAATTTGACTTGCTGAAAATATGGTCATTTGAACACTAATAATCATTTTTATTACTGTAAAATATAAAACTAAATAAAGTTTGAAGTTATATGTTATAAATTAATATAGAAAAACAATATATATAAGTATTTATTTTTATGAGAATCACCTCATGAAATGAGTGCTAAATGGATTATTCAAAAATCATGAGAAATTAGTCAATTACTACTACTTCTCATGGAATTAGTCATAGATGAATGATTTACCTAACACACTTAAATCCCAAAAATAATATCTAACCCAAAAATAATATCTAATATAATGCATTGCTTATTTAAAATAAATTTACTAAATTAAAATAAAATAAAAAAGTAACTTGCTTATAAAATAATAATAATTTTTATAAAAATATAATATTAAATAATAAAACGAAAACAGAAACATCATTTTAAGTTACAGGATATGAATTAATAGAGATTTAATAAATTAAAAAAAAATAAAAAAATAACTTGCTTATAAAATAATAATCATTTTTATAAAAATATAATATTAAATAATAAAACAAAAATTAGAAACATTTATGGAGCTTTTTCTTTTCTCTCCGTTCTCTTAAATTTTAACTAAAATGAATTTAGTTTATTTTCCTACTAATTTGCATTGGTGTGTGAGTGTTATTACTTACAGCATTTGTTGCGCTCGCACCATAGGTAGTATTTATCAAGCATTTGGGTGTGTAGAGACTGTACTTATCAACCTGATCATAGTTGGCCAACGTTTCATCTACGGCCTTTTTGCAATCCTCGTTGTCCCACGTATTGTTACCCAAGAAATCGCAGTTGGATAAGATGATATTGTAAGTCTCCTCGGACGCAATTCCATGACTCCATGCGTATTCCATGTTACCTTTCCAGTCATAGCCGTCATGTGTCTCTGGGTTGCCCAACTGAAAATTTGAAAAAAAACTTCACATGTATAATTATCATGCCATTGCTCACTCACCAGCATGTATGTTTAGGCTTTTTCTTAACCACCAAAGTCTCAGAACGGGCAGGCCATCCTGCTGCAGCTGGGAAGGTCTAACAAAGGTTTGATAATGAAATATTAAAAACGTTATGAAAGACATTCAAAATTTACAGGGATTTTCATTGGGGACATTGTTTATCCACTGGAAAGAGATTATTGGCTAAATCTAACTGGATTGCAGACTCTGAAATATTTAATAAAACATAAGGTAATCTAAATCAAACAATTCTTTTCTTATGTATACATTTTTTATTTAGAATATTCCAAAATCTATTACAATATTTCAAAATCTAAATCTATCATAAAAATAAAGCAATCTCTAAATCAAACAATTCTTTTCTTTAGTATCTATCAAATTTCTAAAATATTTCAAAATCTATAATAAATATAAAAATAACAAAGCCTAAACCCAAACCCTATTTCAAAATCTATAATAAATATAAAAATAACAAAGCCTAAACCCAAACCCAAACCCAAAGATCCAACAATAATGTATATCCCTTCATAATAGGCCATTGATACTCTTCAGCTAGATTTGTTTATAGATTGGATGTATATTATGAAATACCCTATACACAAAGATCCAACAATGTGAACAATGTGTATGTGTATAATAGGCCATTAATATTCTGCAGCTCAGTGTTTGCAGCAAAGTCTGAGAATGGGGGCATGCCATCCTTGCTGCAGAGGTTGGAAGGTGTAACAAAGGTTTAAATAATGAAAACTATATTAATCCAGAGGAAGAACTTTGAATGACTAGCCCATTCATGATTCTAATCCTGCTCGTTTATCTCTTCTGTAGGTAGGTGTTAAGGACGGCCCTAAATCGACACTGATCCAGGGTGGAATGGTTTCTATCTTCAAGTGGTGCCAAAAATTGGGCAGTGGTAGATGTCCATTATCAAGTGGTGTAAGAAATGAGGCACGTGGTTGCATTGGATCATATATGTCAACTCTTTGGTTTTGCTCTTGTTTGTCTGGAATATTTGGGCATCAGCAATTTGGTTAATCTTACGTTATACATTATTGGGTCATTGAGCATATACATCAGATCATCTAAACTTAAAGATGGTAGATGATTTTGGTTAATCTTAAGTTATACATTATTGGGTTATTGAGCATATACATCAGATCATCTGAACTTAAAGATGGTAGATGATTGGATGTATATACTTAAAAGCCGGATAATGTATGACCTAAACCTAACTGGGTTGCAAATTTCCAAATGTTTAAATAATTGACTTTCAAACAGTTCACTTTGTTGATGTCCATTACATTTATGAGATATTCCAAAATAGATAATTCAACATATATACAAATATTCAATATCCAATCTACAACCCAAAGAAATATATGTGCATAATAACTCAAAGAAATATATGTGCATAATAGGTCATTAATGCTGGGCAGCTCAGTCATATATGTATGCATATACTGAAACACCAAGCAATTTATCTAGACAGATGCAAAAATGTATATATATGCATAATAGGGCACTATTACTCTGCATCTCAGTGTTTTTTTTGCTTGCTATCGAGGTGAATACTTTTGACAGCTAATCTATTTTACCTTGAAAAGGGCGGGCAGCCCACTGCAACAGAACTCAGAAAAAAAAGACCAAACATATATGCCGGTTAAGGCCGTACTAATTATTGTATCAGAAAACTAGATCCATTGACTGCCATTATTTTACCAGGAAACCTTTGAGGTTGATACGTTCATTCGGAGAAATCGTCTGGTTGTTGAAATCATAAATGATCTCTGCAAGTTCTGGCACGTATTTACCTGCCTCAAATAACAGTAATATTACAATGAGTTATCGGCAATTTGATGGAGATGCAGTGTGAAGTTTAATTAACTATTCAAAGTTAAATTTACTCGCCTGCATAGCTCTCTCCTGTTATGTAAAAGTCGCGTTTTCTGTATTCGGGAAACGTTAAAAACCAATTTTGAAGAAAAGCAAATGTGTCTGCACCTGAAGTGATGTTCAAAACAATCTTATTATCGGTGTTCACATCAATTTTATTCTAAGCCTGGATAGTAGAAACTAGAATAAGAGGTTACCAGTTTTGGTGTCCCCAACATTGTCGTAATCTGATGATGTGTTAGAATAAGAAAACCCTACTCCAAGAGGTGATTCTAGAAACAATAAGTTGGACTCTGCATAGAGTTTTAGTCTGACATCAATATTCAACCTCAAAGGTTCAAGTTATATTAAAAAAAAAAATGAAAGCAAAGAAAAACCAAAATCGCAGCAAAGAAAAAAAGAGAAAATCAAACCATTGTTCCAGGCGTATTCATTGAAGGAAAGCGTAGTGCCCGAAGGGTCCACAATGAAAGGTCCTATTTCCTGTGTTGCTCCGTATCCCACAGAAGAACACCCAGGACCTGAGAACCGAAAATTAATATAAAATATCACCAAATGTTCAGTGTTCAGAATATGTCAAGTTTATATATCATTATGAGAAATAAGGCTGAACTCTTAAATGCAAGCAGATAAGGGCTCATGGCTGAGTTGCATATATTGTATGGCAGTTCAAATTATGTTATGAACTTCAAAAATAACAACAATGTAATCTGTATTGCATTTGTAATCTGTACTGCACGATCTTCAATATTGTTGTGTAAATACAAGATGAAAAATTAACATATAGAAGTTATATAAACAACAAATAAAAATTTAAAATTATTCTAATATATCAGAGTTTGTTTTGATAATCATTTAGTTAATGACAATAATATAGAAATAATCCCCGATCGGGGTATCAAAGGTCCCAAAGGATGTGCGAGGTGGCAGACAGCCATGCAGGCCACATGGTGGAATGGTGACGACACGAGTCAGAGGTTGTGGGCAGCTTGTGCCACGCCAAATTAAGCCCGACATTCAATGTGGGTAGAAGAAAGCAGGTTATGTCGGGGATGTTCGCCACATCTGGAGGGATAAAAGACTGGGAAGAAGGTTGGTTTACTGGTTGAGCTCAGTCACTGCGCAAACGTCTGTGGAGCAGCCAGTAGGGGAGTTGTGGCAGAGGAATGTTTCTGTAGCCATCGCACAATGGTTTTTCGGGTATGTTTTCTTCTATTGCATTTTTCTGAGCATGGAAGTCATATGCGTCACTGAGATGGGAGGGAGGCATATCTTGTATGAAACGAATCCCTATCATGTAATTGAACCAGATGGGAACCATCCTTGTCCTGGTTATGTTATGCTGTTCATTTGGGAGGATGTTTTGTTTGGGAGGGTTGTCTTGATCTCTCTCTCTCAATGAAAGAGTCTGATTCGATTTTCCATAAGGATTCCCTTAGAGTGTGTCACTTGTTCAATCATGGTGATTTCGTCTTGCAGAATAGGAGTCTTTGTTCTTTGGGCATGAGAAATGCAAGGGAGATGGTGGGCGATGGTGCTTGGAAAAGCATGGCATGGCCTCTCCCTCAATTGACTCATGAAACCCTACAACCTGACTCCTATCAACAAAATTGTCTATACAACTCTGCATGCCAATTATATGAACTTGCATGCATGTCTTATAATGATTATCTGGGTGTTAAGGGTTCTGTTAATATTGTCAAACTTGGGTCCAGACCAGGCTTTGATTTCAGTTAGATATCATGGGTATTTGGTTGGGGCTAGGGGAAATTTGCTATATATTTTGGCTTTTGGGTTGCTATCTGTCGAGGGTGTCGACCCTATGACCCTGTATAAGATTTATTATGTCTTTTCTAGGATTCATGGGTTCTGTTGATCAAATCTCCGTTTTTAGTGATTGTTTGGACTTCGTTCTATTGTCTGTTGTGGGTGTTAATACATTGCTCTTGCATTGTAAATCCTTGAGCTGGGTTCTTATTAAGAAAATGAATTGCTATAAAATTCAAAATACAGAGACATGCTCATAGTGCTCTATCTTGTGGCCTATTGGGTATGTGCAATGCATGACTCTGTACTATCATTCTTTGAGGGTGTTGTTGGTTGTGAAGAGGAGATCTCATAGAGATACATGAACATGGGCAAGCAAGCAGGTGAAAAGTAATAAGGCAGAGGTGGTGGGATGGAAACATCTGACCCTCAATAGACATGAGAGGATTTGATCTAGTCTGACTAAAAACAATGAATTTTCTCTGTTTCCATATACATGTCCTCCTAGCATCTTTCATCCTCAGGTCTTTGAATGTCGGGTGAGAACCCCAGTGTGGATTCAGGTGAAGTTACAACTGCTGGGAGACCGACCAAAAATGAAAATGGTGAAAGCGTAGGCAGGAAAAGGCAATTCTGGAAAAAGAGGCTCAATGGGCAGTACATGTAAAGGACAAAGGCAAGGAAAAGGTGGGACCCTATAAACGAGGAAGAAAAATCTTAAGGAAATCATGCAAAACCTATTGCATGTCTATGCAGTGGGGACACGTGGACAAGTAAAAGGATTGATTTCAGGTCGGGAGCATGAAATCAAAACCAAAGTTAAGGAAGATATTCCAGATGAGGAAATGGAACCTATGGTGATTGATCTCGGGAACACAAGAGAAAGACTGTCCCTGTTTAAGCAGCCTATCCATCTCTATTGGTCAATGAAGTGTTTAATGGCAAAGCGTAGAGATATTTAGGAAATTCACCTTTAGCTACATCATCAGAATGCATTTCTAGGTCAAAGTATGCATCAAGTTGATATGTGTGGGTGAAGTGTCAAGGATCTGACACCTATTGAATCGTCAAATGAGTAACTCTAGAGGTCTAATGGGCAGATATAATTTACTTTTTTATTAGTATGTCAAAAGATATAGTAGATATTATACCTTTTAAGGTATCTAGATACAAGATTAAATTGTTCCAATTTTTATTGGCTTTTAACTCTTTGAGGTGGCCAATAGACCTAATTTTTTTATGGTAGCTTAAGACTACCAAGCATATAATCTCTTTATATGAATGAATAGAAAAGTAATACAAAATTTACCAAAAAAAATAATAATATCAAAATATTAATCAATTATTAATAATACTAAATATTGTTCCAATTTTATTAAATTTCAATTTAAAACATATAATTTTTACTATTAAATCAATTTAAATTATATATTTTAAATTCAATTAATACACTATTTTATTTTAAATTAATTATTACAATATTTAAGAATATAACTATAATTTAATTTATTATAATTAAATGTTGTGACTTATATATAATCAATCACAAATCTTGAAAATTTACATGGTCTAAATCATATTTTTATTACATAAATTAGTCTGCTTTTGAAGAATTTTTAAGATGTGTTGATTATACAATTTCAACCACCAGAATTTTTAAACAAAATTGAACTAGACTTCTTGACCTTTTCCCTGATCAATTTTTACCTTAAATTAGTTAAGATTTCTTGGAATCATAGTTTTTAAAAAATGCTAAATTTATTTAAACAAACATTAATTCTAACAGAAGGTTGGGAAGCATTACGCATAAATAAGATTCTGGTTGTTCATTCGAGTGACCCCAATCCACCTGTCTAAAAGACTTATCATTCAAATGTTGTCTATCAATCTCACATATCTACAATTTATTTTTTATAATATGAAATGAATATTATATAATCTCAACAATTGAATTTATAATTCATTACACATCAATGAGATTCTGGTTATTTATTGGAGTGACCCCAATCCACTATCTAAAAGACTTATCATTCAAATGTTTCCTATCAATTTCATTCAAATGTTTCCTATCAATTTCACATATTTAGTTGTTTATTGGGATCATATCTCACATATTTAATTGTTTATTGAAGTGACCCAAATTCACTGTCTAAAAGACTTATCATTCAAATGTTGCCTAGCAATCTCACATATTTATAATTTATCTTTCATAAACCTTATAAAATGCATATTATATAATCTCAACTATAATTTAAATGTTGCCTAGCAATCTCACATATCTATAATTTATCTTTCATAAACCTTATAAAATGCATATTATATAATCTCAACTATAGTTCCAAAATTTAAGTAGGGTTTATTTTTTTAAATAATTTTTATTCCAAATTAAATAGTATTTTTTTAAATCTTAATTTATAAAATATTCATAATGTTTAAAAAAATTAAATCCATTTATGCCATCAAAAGGTAACAATATTAATTCTAATTACAGTTAAAGCTAAAGAGAACTGTAGCATAGGGGTAGTTACAGTTAAAGCTAAAGAGAACTGTAAGTTAAAGCTAAAGAGAACTGTAGCTTAGGAGGTAGAGAGGAGTAGCTATTTTTACATGAAAAACTTACTCACCTAGATACTGGTAAATTTTCCAGAAATGTAGCTACAATCCAAGGAAGAGATTTTCCATAAATGTAACTACTATTCAAGGAAGAGAAATATATAAGAATAAAAGTTAAATTTTATTGTAGTGGCCAGAAACCTGCTATGCCCATTAAACTTAGCATTCAAACATTGCCTCTCAATGTCACTGAACCATCATAATCTTTCATTATACTAAATTTGAACGATATAATAAACTGGATGAAATTCCGAACCAACGCTTTATCTATAAATTTTGTAGGGATAGTAACCAGAAAGAGGGATTGATACAGTCATGGTTAAGTAAAGATAGAAATACAGGATAAGTACCTCCATTTAGCCATAGGACCAGCGGCTTCTGCTCTTTTTCAGAAATAGCTTCATAAAACCAATAAAAGAGAGCTCTTCCATCCTTTGCATCCACAGTCACATGACCAGCATAATGGTTGAATCCAACTTGCGGCTGCCCGGGCAGTTGGGTCACCAGATCCGATTGCCTTGTTTGATTATCTATCGGGTCAATGACTTCGCCTCGACTTGAACCCAAACAGCTAAGAATAAACCCTAGAACTACCAAACAAGCTTTTTTATACACCATTTTGTCAAGTCGTTATCAATCAGCGTCAAAAATTTCCTGATGATTAAGCTTTTTCTTTTCCTTGAAAGGCGCTCGTTATATATATATATATATATATATATCTGATATATAAATTGGTCAATGATGGGGAGTGGGCTTAACGAAAACAACCGTTATGACTAGCGAATTTTGCTCAACCTCTCTGTGGCTCTCGCTTCAGGAATCGATGGCATAGCTATCATTATTCTGGAACAAAATTCTAATGGCTGTTATTGATTTGTCAATATTTAAGGTTGTCTGTCATTGAACACACTGGTTGGCATCCGATGTTTTCAGGGAATTCGTTAAATTTCAATTCCTTTCTAAACAGTCGAGTGAGATCCAAACCCTAAACCCTACGAGAATGGACTGAGAATGTGTAAACTGAAAACCCTATGTACGTAGAGCACAATAAACAGATTCTGATTAATAGTTATTATTTGAATGTAGATTTGTATAGATTACTACTAATGCATGCTAATAATAATAATAATTGTCATGTGAGCGCCTTTGACAGAGAATGTAACGAAATCAAAATGCTATTCATGTATATTAATTTATAAGACTGGTTATCTGTTCGGGTGTACGTATGGGACGGGATTGTGATTTCGAGAGGATTAAGTTTCGGCGGATTTTATGTTCCGAGAGAATAGCGATAAGAATGAAAGAGTCCGCTTTGTGTTCTGAAACGGTGTGGGCGTTCTTATCTTGTTAGTTGCAAATAATATGTAGTGCATGAACATGCTAAATTTTGAAGATTTATTGGATTTTTAAGATTATATTAATTATTTGTTGCGTTTTTTCTAATTGGATTTCAAAGTTTAAATTAAATATTTATTATGTTTGTTTAATTATTGATTTTGTATTTTTGTGATAGGGTGTTGAGGCCAATTAATATCACTATAATTTTAGGTGTTCAGATGTATGCCTCTCTGGATTTGGATTTTCAGTAACATGGTTAATATAACACTTCATATCATAATAATGGTCATATTTGTATTAATGGTAAAATTTGAGTTTGGATTCACTATTATCTATAAATTTCTGAATCAAAATTATCTTTACAAGATGAATACAACTAATGCTTACTAAACATTTAAAAGTTTTTGGAGGTAAATATATTTGAATAAAGTCCCAAAATAAAACAAAATTTATAATACATAGTTTCCTTCAAAATATGTTCCTTGATTACAATATAGTTACCCATATCCACTTTGACTAGGAGGGCCCCCAAATTTTTTATTATTTGAACATAATATTCAAGCTTATTCCAATAAGGGATTGAGGATAAGCTTAATTCACCACTAACCATCAACTTTAAAAATTTCAAATTGCAAACCTTGCTTGTCACATTGATTTGCTTCCTAGTTATTATCCCCTAGAGTGTGCTTGAAAATAATTTTTGGAATATCTTTCGATACCTTCTTAATCCAATTGAGGATATTATCTGAACTTGTGTCTCTAGGGGAAGATCCTTTGAACAAATTCCAAAATATTAAAAGAGAGTCACCCAACACAATGAGAGAACAGACTCAAAATTCTTTGGTGAGTGTAATGCTTTGGAGTAAACCATAGTCTTTCGCCTCGTTATTTTTCATTTTCCCCAAGACCCATGAATACTCTAAAACATTATTTCTACAAGTCATGAAGCACCCTCCACCCTTACAACTATTGCAAATTAAAATGCTTTGAAAAACTAATTGTTATTTTTAATATTGTTCTATTATATATATTAATAAGAGGTTAAAATCTAAAATGTTTAAGATTATATTTAAAATATTTTTATAAATATATAAGTTTTAAAATTTATTTCATTTCTTTTTTTAATATTGACATTTCTATTCATATTTAAAAACAAAAATACATATTTTGTGAGTTGGATTGCGAGACTGGAAACCAGACCAACAACAGTAAAAACAAGTTCTTATCAGTCTTTTGCCCATCACATTAGTGACATTCTTCTGCCTTGTCCAAAATTAAAAAAAATACATATGAAGCCGACTTGTCTTTTGTTTCTTATAGACATTATACCAAGGATGTTAAGCCTTCTAGAGGCCTTAATGCTAACACTACCTAATTGATTTGATTTACTATCTATAATAAAAATATTATAACAACAACATAAAAAAACCATGGATAAATAGGCAACATGATTTAAAGAACTGGGATTCATGGAAAATTGCTAGATGGGGATCCCGGTGATTCAGCTCGCTCAAGGTTGTTTTCCTAGTGAGACACCTATGCTTTGGAACCTCTGACACATACAGTCACACCTGCGTAGTCTGGTTCACTCCATTTCCCGAGGTGATATCGAGATGGTGAACATAATGTAGATACACATCAGATTTCTTGGAGAGAGTCTCCATTTGGTCCTTCTAGAGTCGTTCAATGTCTACTAGAGTGTGCGGGAGGGTTTCCAGATGCTCCATGCTCTTTTGGAGATTTTTTAATTGTTTCCGCTGAGGGTCATGGTTGCCCCGACCCATGACATTCTCTGTAATCAGCTTCACCATTAGCATCTTTATATGCCACGCAATATCCACTGCCTTGTGAAATAAGGTTTTACAGGTTCTGTTGACCTCTGGATCAATTATATAGTCCACCTCTTTTGCTACTCTACCTTCAGATTTATTGGCTCATTTCTCCTCGAATTCTCGTTCCAACATTTCCAAGGTTACTTTCCTCTTCCCTGTGACCGATTTACCATAAGTTTACAAGGCTTCTTGAGCTTCTATCTCCATTATGGTGCATTTACGGGGAGTCTCCTTTTTCTGGCCACCATGGGGCCTAACACAGTGCTTCCTGAAGCTATCCATACCTCTGTAACTAGAAAACCTCAATAGCAAAAACAAGGTTGTTCAAAGGTCTATTTCCATTCGAAACCTTTGCATCCTCTTCTCTCTTTGCATAAATGCTAAGCTAACCACTGTAATATGAAACCTTCCTAATTATGCCATTACTTCCCATTCATAATGTGATAATTCACATAAATTCATTTGTGCCAACCACCCACATTCATTTGTGTCAGCTAACAATAATAATGATAGGGAACAATAATAACAATATGGGGGTTACAGGGGTACAAAAATAACAGTAAGGGGGCTACACTAATAAAAACAAGGGACTACACTAGAAATATTGGGACCTAACATGCCCCTCTCCTTCAAAAAAGTGTTGTCCTCAACGCTTGAGTAGCTCTAGATGCTTTTGTATAAAATTCTCATCCTCCCATGTAGAATATTCAGTGGGTAGGTTCTTCCACTTATACTCTAACATTGATCGATTTCGTAGCTGTCGAGTTTTTGTTTCCGTGATTGTTTCAAGTTCCAATATGATTTTTCCTTCCTCATCAAGTTCTGGCAATATTGTTTGAACTGGAAGTTTGTCACCTATAACCTTATTTAAGCATGAAACATGGAAAACTAGATGCACTCGCGAAGAAGCAGGAAGCTCGAATTTGTATGCCATAGTACCAATCTTTTGCAACACCTTGTAAGGACCATAGTATTTTGGCGATAATTTATTATCCTTCTTAGCTTGCTTGAGGGACATTTGTTTGTATGGTTGTAGCCGTAAAAATACCCAGTCTCCTACATCAAAACTTCTCTCGCTGCGATGTTGATATGCTTGTTGTTTCATTCGATTTTGTGCCAAATTGAGGTTATCCTTTAAAAGTTGGAGAGCTTGTTATTGATGCTCGATGTGATTTTCCACTACTTGCACCTTAGAATTTTCTCTTAAAGATGATGTGATGGACGGTGGATGATATCCATAAAGTGCCATAAATGGGTCATTTTCATTGCAGTATGGAAGGAAGTGTTATACCATTATTCAGACAGAGATAACCATTTGACCCATTGAGTTTGTTTATCAGATACAAAATAACGAAGATATCCTTCCAAAAATTTGTTCACTATCTCAGTTTGACCATCAAATTGAGGATGATAAGATGAGATATGAGCTAGTTGAGTACCCAAACAAGAAAATAATTCCGTACAATTTTTTTTTAGTAAAAATGGGATCTCTGTCGCTTACCATAATCTTTGGGTTTCCATGTAGCTTTTAAATTGTTTCCATAAATGCAGTAGCAACTGTACTTGCTTTAAATGGATGAGATAATGCACAAAAGTGTGCATACTTGGTACGTCTATCAACTACCACCATGATGACACTCTTTCCTTCAGACTTAGGTAAACCTGTGATAAAATCCATTGAAATCTCCTCCCAACGTTGAATTGGAATGGATAAATGCTGCCACAAACTTTTGAATATCAGATTTAAGGCCATCCCAAAAAAAATCTTTCTTCACCCTGTGGTAAGCTTTTAAAAATCCTAAGTGTCCTCCTAAAGGAGAAGTGCGCAATTCCAAAATAATATTTTATTTTAGTTGGGAATTCTTACAAAGGTATAAGCGATATTTGTACCATAAGGAATCATTTTTCCAACTAAATGTATCATATGTACTAGGATCTTGCTTCAACTTTTGAATGAGTGTCCACACCTCGTATTCCTTCCATTCATCCCTTGCTTCGGTTATCTAATCTGGTTGGATAATAGAAATTGCACAAAGCAATGCTTCCACCTCTTCATCCTTTCTTGAGAGTGCATCTGCAACAACATTTAGCTTCCCTTTTTTGTAGATGATTTCAAAGTCATAACCCAACATCTTTGTGACCCATTTTTGCTGCTCTTCTGAAGATATTATTTGTTCCAAAAAGTGTTTAAGACTATCATGATCAATTTTTACCTTGAAGTGCCTTCCCATTAGGTAAGGTCACCATTTCTTTAGTGCATGTAGTATTGCCAACATTTCCTTCTCATAAATAGCTTTCTATAAATATTTTCCTTTGATTGGATGACTTTAAAAAGCAATGGGTCTTCCTTTCTTGCATTAAAACAACACACATTCCATTTCCCTAGGCATCACATTCCACAATAAAGGTTTTTGTGAAGTCTGGCATAGCTAAGACCGGTGCAAGGCACATTACCTCTTTAAGATGTTCAAAGGCCTTAGTTGCTTCAGGAGTCCATGAAAATGCTTCTTTCTTCAATAATCTTGTTAGAGGTGCTGCTATTCTCCCATAGTTCTTAACAAACTTGTGGTAATACCCTGTTAACCCAAGAAATCCTCGCAATTGCTTTATGGTTGTGGGGAATTTCCATTCCTTAATGGCTTTAATTTTGTTAGGGTCTACCTTAACATCCTCGTGAGATACAATATGACCCAGATATTCCACCTCTTGTACTCCAAAGAAACATTTGGATGTTTTTGCATATAATTGTTTCTCCTCCAATAGTTTGAGCACCCTATCAACATGTTGAACATGAACCTTTCAAGAACCGTTGTAGATTAGTATGTCATCAAAAAATACTAGCACAAATTTTCTAAGGAAGGGTTTCTAAAATGGAATTCATCAACCCTTGAAATGTAGAAGGTGCTTTGGTAAGGCCAAAAGGCATGACCAAAAATTCATAATGACCCTCATGAGTTCAAAATGCTGTTTTCGGAATATCTTTAGTCTTCATTCTAATTTGGTGATATCATGAACGAAGATCCAACTTGGTAAAATAAATTGCGCAATGTAATTCATCCAATAATTCATCAATCACAGGAATGGGAAATTTATCTTTAATAGTGAGCTTATGGAGCTCCCTATAATCCGGACACATGTGCCATGATCCATCCTTCTTGTGCACCAATACTACTGGAGCAGAGAAATAACTTTGATTAGATTGAATTATACCAACCTCTAACATTTCTGCAATCATACGTTCAATTTTTCTCTTTTGTACATAAGGATATCTGTAAGGCTTGATGTTTGGAGGAACACTTCTTGGAATCAAATGAATAGCATGATCATGATCATGAATAGGTGGGAGTCCTTTGGGAGCTTCAAACACCTTGGAGTGATTGTCCAAGACTTTTTGGAGATCTGGAGAAATGATTTTGATGTTGGAACTTCCAGTGAGAATAATTGTGCAATTATGCCTCGTTGTTCTTTCTTCATAAGATTTTTCATGACATTAGAGCTTATTATCTTTCTCGGATTCCTTGTGATACCCCGTAATTCTATTTCCTTTCCTTCGCAAAAAAATTTCAAGAAAAGTTCTTGAAAATTAAAAGCTACTGTCCCCAAATATTGTAACCATTGTACTCCTAGTACAACATCATCACCTCCCATTGGAATGGAAAGCATTGGACTATTCAATACATATTCTCCCATGGTTAGCTTGATATTATGGAATTTTCCAAAGCATTTTATAGTTCCTCCATTTGCAACCATCACTTGACATTCTGGTGCAGGGTATAGGTAACAATTCAATTCCTTGGGTACCTTACAATGAATAAAATTATGAGTACTACCCGAATCAATCAACACTATTACCTTTTTCTTCTTGATATGTCCTTCTATCTTGAGAGTTTGAGGAGTGGTAATTCCTCCCAATGATTACACGATATGGTCGGACTCATTTCTTCTTCTTCTAGGGTTGGTTCCTGGTGTATATCCTCTTCTTTTGAATTTTTTTGTTCATTTTCTTCCTCCTCTTCACAATCTATGTAAAATAATTTCTTCTCAGCACACTTATGACCTTTAATGTATTTGCTATCACAATTGTAGCAGAGCCCTTTTGCTCTTTTTTCTTCCAATTGTTGTGGTGTCAACCTTGTAGGTTGTGGAAGTTTAGGAGTAGCAACACTTCCATATTTATAGATATGAGTGCTAGGCTTCCTTGTCGCCATAATTTTACATTCAATTTTTCTTGCCAACTTGAATGCCTTCTCCAATGAATCAGGTTCCAAAACACGAACTTCATGTTGGATGTTATCCTTTAAAGTCACTATAAAGACATCAATCCTTTGTTCCTCTGGAATATGAGTTACCCTTATATTCAATTTTTGGAAGTCCTCAATGTGCTCCACTACTGAACCCTTTTGTTTGAGATTTATCAATTGGATAAAGAAGGTGTTGCTCTTTGTATCCTCATAATGTGCTATCATTTCCTCCGGAAAAATTTACCAAGTGACAATTTTTTTACGGGAGCAAAGCCATCGATACCATACAAATGTATTTTGTTCTAAATGTAAAGTTGCAATGCGTACCTTTTGTGTGTTTTGTGTTATCACCATAGTAAATTCTTAAGTTGTGGGATTTAAGTTTTTAGTCAAAGAAGACTAGGGGTAACCACAAACCTACTTTGGAAATCTAGGGTCTAGCCTTCCTAGATTTTAGAAAGGGCTCTCTCTTTATGATTTAACTTTGTTTTGGATTGATATGTTAGGCTAGCTATGATTGAACACTTGGTTTTGGTTTCGAAATGTTTGGTGGAAAATAAGATTACTTAAAGACAAATTAAAGAGGGATCTACTAGTCCATTGGGCTATGGAGTCAAAGTCTAGCAAGTAGAACTAGAAGGCAAGGCCAAAAGGATGCTAATGTATTCAAGGCAAGGTCGATAACCCTCAGAGATTTGGATAGATTGTTTTGATGAAATGGCTTGCTTCGGGATATAGGGCAATGAAGGATCCTTTGATCTGGAAAAAGAGGAAGGAGGCAGGGGTCAAACGGGACTAGGAGCAATTAAGAATTCCTAAATCTGGAAATCAGCAGAAAACTTTTAAATGATTAAGTAGTTAAGACAGGGAGTTCTTACACTAGTCCTGAAGTAATATTCCTAATTAATCATTAAGATTGAACAACATATATGAAATTGTATGTAACTCAGAAAAGGAAACAATGACAACAAGAAAGTACTTTACTCTTCAAATTATTGCATGAATATTGAATTATGAAGTCCAATTGGCTATTGTCCAGACTGCTGCTTTGAAATCAACAGATGTGAGCCTCCAACATACCATCAAAATTTATATATGTTCTTAGCAATTTTATTCCACCCTAAACACTTCACAAGCTCAAGTATTTATACAAATGTTTATTACAAATATCCTAGAGAGATCTAGGAATAACTCTAGGAAATATAAAATATCTTTACACATTAAGAGGTTCAACTGCTCAACAACTTTAGCAAGCTGTCCTCTTATCTAGAAAATATAGAACTAATTTATCTAACAAAAACTGTTTGTTGAATAGCTGTCCATGCTTGTTGGCACATTGCAAAATATATTTTGGAAGATGACTTAACTGATACTCTTTCCACTTATACTCTTTAACACTGCACTTCATCCTTGATGTTCTTTCACGCTGTTTATTTATCGTTTTACTGCTGTAAAAGGGAAATCAAAGCAGTAAAAATCAGCTGGCTATTGCTTTTTCTCTCTGATACACTTTGAATCTTTTCTTTCATTGTTTTGCCTCTTTTCTACTACAACAAATCTATAAACACCTGCCACTGTTCAACACTTGGTATCTTCATACTTCTCAGCTTCCTGTAGTTCTCATCAGCATCTGTACACTTAGAAAAATTTGGTTTGAAGACAAACAGATTCTTGATTTCAATTTGAAGGAAAAACAAGTCTTCAATATATTGGAGAATGACCTTTCCTGTGGGAGAGCCCTGTGGCAGTGGCTTGTTGACCTGTTCTTTAGCATAATCCCTGATCTTCTTTTCATATTCTTTTTGGTTCATCAACTTCTCATTGAAGACATGAATATCTGGAATATCAGCTTGTATCATCATGGTGTATTTTGCTAAAAAATTAGTGATTGAAACATTCATGGCATCACACTTTTCTTCCAAACTATTAATCAGATTTCTTTTTGTCAGAACTTTCTTAATTTGTAGAATGGTCTCGGTCCTATCCTATATCTGCAATTCTTCTAACTCTGCTCTGTTTTTACCATTCAAGAAAGCAATAAGCTTCAAAGCCTGTGCTGGTTTGTCTGCCAATTCTTCTTTTATTTTTTGGATTTCCACTTGAGCTGCTAGAAGTAGGTCTCTTTGTTCATATATGATCTGGATTGATGGCCACTGAAGATGTATAGCCTCAATTATATTGGTCCATAGGTGATTTCTTATGTAAGAAATTTGTGTAGTGAAACTCAAGTCTTTTTGAAGGCTTTTGATTTGCTCTTCAAGTCTTTTGGCCCTTTGCTCATAATTGTTGGCATTGATCAATGCTGTTTTGTTAGATACTTCCATATTCTGAATCATTTTCTTCAAATTGTTAATTTCATTGTATTTCAGAGACATTTCCTCCATTGCTTTGACTATCTGCCCTACATTATCTATATGTTGTACCTGTGATGTTGAAGATTTTGTATTGGAGGTAGTATCTGATTGCACTGACATTGCAGTTGCCAATGGCACATTTGGTGCTAAATTTTCTCCCAGTGTAGAAGGAACAACAACAATAATAATAGGTATGACTGTAGGAATGGTGGAAGTATGAGTTTCCTTCACAATTTCTTTTTCTTTTATAAGTATATCCATTTGACTTTACATATCTTTGATTTGGGCAGTTATCTTTATGATCAACTGCATCATATCCTCTTTTTCTTTCTATTCCTGAAGTATCTCCTTACTCTGTGGGTGCTCACTTTGAGGAAGTTTTAACTGTTTCCTTAAAGCAAAAATATCATCATTTTTCTTCTTGATCAATACTTCAATAGCTTGCACATTTGATGGGTTAACTCCTATTTGTAAAATCAAATCTTCTAAGGCCTTGATCCTTAAATATTTGGCATACAAAGAGCCTTTGTCAAGTTTCATTTGGTCTTGCATGTTGATAATGGTATTTTGCAAATTTGTCACACTCATGGATTTTGTCACCACAGTAGAATATAGCATCTCAGAGCTATGTCTGTGGAATTCTATTTAATCCAATTCATGCACCTTTTCAGTATCTACTTCAAATTCAACATTTTTGTAGTCAGCCACTGTTTTTGGAGTGGAAGTAGTTGGTTGTAAATAGGACATGATCATTTTATTTGAGGAGTGATCAAATGCTGTAAGTAACCTGTTCTGATTTTCTGGCTTTTGTTTGAGAAATTGAGAATAAATCTCACTTTTGATTTCTTCATTCCTTTGTTTCATCTATTTATATCTTTCTTTAATATCCAAATCTTTTTCTTCTGCTGTTTGAGAAGAAGAAGCTTCTATATTAACCTGCTTTTCAATCATCTGAGTGTATGATTCTTTAGCTGCTGATTGTTCCCTTTCTATCTCTGTTAGAGTCTCTTTAATTATCTCTGTGGCTTCATCATTGCTGACTTCTGGTTCATTGACATCTTCAACCTCAATAAATTTCTCTTTCCTTATGGAACCAAATTTGAGCCTTTTGTTGTAGATGATCTTGAACTTAGTATCTGTAGTAGTTTCTGCTGTGTAGGCTCCCTCATCTCTGCCTCTTTTGTTTGAAGATTCTAGTTGTTTAGAAGTTACCACAACAAGTGTGGTATCCATTTTTCCTATTGGCTGTTCATTTGTAGTTGCATCTACCAATGTATTTTCCGCTCATTCTGTCTGATTAGCAAACTTCTCAATATCATGTTTTGGATCATGTATAAAAGGAGGTAGTTTACACTTGACCCTTATACTGCTTAAAAGACCTTGGGGTCATAATTCCAAGGGAAAATCACTTGAAATTTCAGCTCCGACAATCTTTTTTCTATCTCTTTATCAACATCTCTATTGTTCACTATGAAAGGACCAATCTAATTTTTTAATTTGAACTGTGTCTTCTTTTTGGAAGCCATGAAATTGATGGCATCAACATTCAAAACCTGTCTCAAATACTCTAAAGAAAAGACTCTGATAGCCAAAAACTTAGGTAATTTGTATGGAAGTGGATTGGTTCCAAAGATTCTCAATTCAGTGTGTTTCTCATACAAGTACCAATCTCCCATTTTGCATTCCTCTGAAAGTTGTGATATCCTTTTCATTTCTTCACTTACCCTATGTTGTTCTGATTTATGTAGCAAATTCATAGCTAGCCTGATTAACAATTCTGTAAAATCTGTGTAGCTGTATCCACTTCCTTCTTTTCTCAACAGTGATGTCCAAAAGAGAACTGATAGAGGCTGGCCCTATACATTCATTTTCTGTAATGCTATTGGAAAGTGATTAGCTTGTGAGAATAAGAACAAGTGAAATAAATAGGAAGAATATCTGAATACCCCTTCAGTGGGTAAATTTATCAATTGATGGTGTATGGATTCAGCTATAAACTTGGCAAAGTCAAAGATCACAGCAGGAGGCTCACCAGGAGATAAGGTAGACAAAAACCCAAGGATGGACTCATCAATAAACTCATCAGTGAAATAGCCCAATATGAAGGATAACATTGGAATTACATGCCTAGAACCCTCAGGAAACTTGGAAGTGGAATAGGGAGGATTCAACTTTGGAATGTCCACATGACTAGGCATAAAATTATGAAAAATCATAAATCTCTTAGGGAAATCCAATCCCAAATATAACTGAGTCAATGCTTCAATGGATAGGGGGACTGCCCTAGGGTCAAAATGTAGTTGTAACATTTCATTGATAGACTCTGCAGTGATAGAAAGAAGAATTTCCCTGTCAGCATTCACAATTGATCTTTGGTTTGCAACATAGTACTTTTGGCACATTCTTACCAAGTCTTGACTAGGATGTGTTACTGGGACTACATATTTGGGTAAATTTGTATCCCAGAGAGGCATTTCTTCTTTATCTAGATACTTTTCATGACACCAATTGTGAACTTCTAATAAGTTGAATTCTATCACAGGGTCTACAATTTTATAATCCACATCAACCAAGGGGATGATTTCTTCAGTAGACATTGGTGGCTAAAGGGGGTTAACATTCACATTGGTTTTTGCAGTGAGTACAAGGGTGGATTTTGGGGCTTTTGCTGCTTCAGATTTGGGAGGTTTGGATCCTCCAGGTTTGAAAGGCTTGGAGCCTCAAGCTTTAGGTGTTATTTGTTTCTTTATCATTTTGAGATAACTAAAGCAAGATTACACATTTTTCAATGGTTAATTTGTTGAAAAAGAGGGTATCTGAGCAATTCTATAGGAAAAAATGATTACAGTGGGTACTTCAGTGCTCAATTAGGAATTTGGGACACATACAACAAGTTTAAGACAGAAAACACAGATTTTCTGAATGACTGTGACTACAAAAGGGGGTTTTCAGACAATTTGTAGGTTTTAAAACCTTTTTTAGCCATGGAATTAATCTTTCAGGGAATTTGGACTAAGAATTTGGCTTTAAAATGAGGCTTTCTGTAAACAGTAATTTCCGGGAAAAAATTGCGAGGGTTTGCCTTGTTTTTTCAAGGTTTCAGACAAACTGGGATAGATAATTTCTTAATTATAGCTCAATTGGTTCAGCTAAAGGTTTAAATTGTGAAATTGCAGGTCGGAATGTCGAAAAATACCTTAAATGCAGGTATTTTGGTAGTCAAAAGGGTTTTTTGCAATTCGTTTTTGTTGAATTCGAGCTTTGGTTCGGCTTACTGGTGCATCAAATGGCTTAGTTGATCTTCAAAAGGGAAATCAACGGTCAAATCTGGGTCTTTTAATGAAAATGGGTAAACAGGGTTTTGAAACGGCTTAAAACAATAAAGCAGAGCTCTTTTACAATTAAAATGCGTGAATAAACAATGAAAATAGTGTTATCAAAGGTTTTTAACATTGGACATTGGTCGCCATTAATGCATTAAATAACCGTCTCGTCAAAAAGCGGGGGAGAATTTCTGTTTTTCGAACGCGAAAAACCATAAGTTATTTTCGCATTGATATTGGGCAGTAAATGGTTTTTGGCAAAATGAATGCGACACAATCAAATGGTGACACATCACAGGAGGCGAAAATGGGAAAACCACCCATTTCGTGCTCGATTTCCATTTGGGTGATCGATTGGTTTGTGAGCGCGAAAAGGATTTTGCGCCGTTGGATCATCGGGACAGGAGCGAATGGTTAGGATCATTTCAAGAGTTGCGGTTGAAAAGTAGGGTGGGGTCCAGGGTGATTTTATGTGCTGGGAAATGGATTAATGAAATAAAATCTTTATATTATATGAATTTTATATCCAAGGTTTTATATCCAAAGGGTAATGTTTATATGCAGCAATATGGTTAAAAAGGGTTCGTATATATATAAAACGAATTTCATATATATGGTAAGTAAATGGGAGGGATGCGTATGAGGCAGGTTGTTTAACTATGGGTTAATTTTGTGCGGTCGAAATGGATGGCAAATGTTTTGCAAAGGTGCGAGTGAACCTTTATAAAAACTTAGGATAAAGTGTAAGCTGCCGGATAATATTTTTAATTGCAAATGTTTAGAATACATCCGAGTAGTTAATATATGTTTTATTTTATTATATAGTTTTTAAACCATGGGGGGCTTAATAACTATAAGGGACGGGGTATTTATATATAGTTAGTTTTAGGCCAAAAGGGGTATTTTTTTGGGATTTTATTTAAGCATGTGGATAATAATTTTGGCCTAAAATCTTATAATAATGGGTTTTTGGGGATATGTAAATAAAAGGGGGTATAATAATAGGATAAGTTTTGTTTATAGGTATTTAATAAATAAATTAGAAGTTAATATGACCAACGACAATGAAAAACACCAAAATATAATTATATGACCAAGTAAAGTGATAATGTAAAAGCAAAGCTTTATCATTTCTAATTTGACCACTTTGACCTAGAATATAATATTTTTGGAGGGTTTTTTATGTTTTTATGAATGAAGGAGATTAATCAAAATGGGATTTTATTTTTTCATAAAGTAAAAAGGTCTTTACTTATGAAATTGAAGTGTAATGGATGAATGTAGGGAAAATGATGATAATTAGGGATTATTATAGGAATTCAACACTTTTAACTTAACAGTCATTGAGCCTTGGGTGCGATCCCAACAGAAGTAAGAGAAATGCTCTGAGCCTCTTTGACTGGAAGTTTAGAATGCAGAATAACTATAGGGGAGGGGAAATTAGTGATTTTTACCTGGTGATGGATATTTACATGCTTCTTCCCACATCTTTGTACCTACCCAACTTTAACCTAACATTTTTTCTTCCATTTTGCAGGTGCATTTGAGCTAGCAACCTTGAAACATTTAATTCTTTTGAAAGCAATAAAAACTATCTAAATCTACCTTATTTCATCCGAGGGCTCAGTTTAAACTAATGAGCTCCTCATTATTCTCTACCTATCTACTAATTATTCAGTATTAAACAGTTTGACTAATCTTTATTCACTATCTACAACATGTAAATTGAAACATGACAAGTCAAGATTGAACAGTTCAACTCATCATGGATTATGGCATTTATTGACACTCTGCCATAATCATTTGGAAGTAAAAAGTACTGGCATTTTGACTTGCACACTTTCATGTTTTATTTCTTTTTCTTTGGGGTATATTATTTTTTTCTAAGTCCTTTGATTTTTATTTTAGGACTTTTACCCTTTATATATATATATATATATATATTTTAAATTTATTTATTTATTTTACAAAATATGGGAAAAAAACTTGCAGAAAGAAAAGTATGTACATATTTGCAAGATTATCATAAGTCAATTCCAAATTATGAATCCTATACTCATAGGACCCTAACAACGGCTTCACATGGGGATGGCATTTCCTGGTGAAATGTCAAGAACTCTAAGGCTAGTAGCCTTCCATTTAGACCTTGATGATCTAGTAATTGTATTCTATTTTCTGCAGGAATTCATACTTATGACATTTTTTTCTTCAAATCTTAGGGCCTTCACTTTGGGATTCAACTTTGGAAATAAAACATCCAATTCAATCTACACACTTGCAATGAATATTTACAATGATGTAAAAGGAAACTAGGACTAACTATTAGTTAACTCAGAAGAATAGTATTGTTTGAGAATTCTACCATTCACTATTCCTTCTGGAATGTCTGTTCCATCCAAATTTCTGATGAAAAATGCATTGTTACCTCTGTACCCATAAATTTCATAAGGCCCTTTCCATAGAAATTCAAACTTTCCATGCTTGCCTTTTTCGTCTCTCCTGGAATCCCATTTTAACACTTTATCTCCAATGGAAAAGTCATCTTCTTTAGTTATTTTTATCAAAGATGTTCTTGATATTTTCCTAAATGATCTGTGATTTTTCATAGACTTATTCTCTTGTATGTTGCAGATGAATAGTCTGATTTATCCTTCTTTGTATATCATTGAGTTCTACTTGTGTTTCTTGAATAATTTTCATTACTGGAACACCTAAAGATGATGGGAAAACTGCATCCATCCCATATACAATTTGGTAAGGAGATGTTCCAATTGAATTCTTGGTAGTAAGTCTATCTGCCCATAAGGCATAGACCAACTTTTTATTCCAAGTTTTCTTGTTTTCTTCAAGTAGTTTTTTAATGATGTTCACAAGGCTTTTATTAGATGATTCAGCTAGGCCATTACCTTGAGGGTAATAAGCAGTAGAGTGGCCTAGGGTAATATGGTACTTGTGGCAAAAGGAAATCATTTTCTTAGATTTAAATGCAGCTGCATTGTTAGTAATAATTTTTTGTGGGCATCCAAATCTAGATAAAAGGTTATTTTCTATGAAGGAAATAATGACTGAGTCAGTGGCTTGTATGGTTGGAATGGCTTCAATCCACTTGGTAAAGTAATCTGTGGCAGTAAAAATTCACTTATGCTGGTTAGAGGATGGAGGGTGAATTTCTCCAATGAAGTCTAAACCCCATTGTTGAAATGGAATTTCAGTAGAAATAGGTTTCAAGGGTAAAGGTAATAATTTATTTTTACCTTAAAAAATCTAAAATTTGTGACATGAGGTAACAAATTCTTTCACATTAGCAAATAATGTAGGACATTAGAAACCAACGCTAAGGATCTTGTTTGATGTACTTTTCCAATATAAGTGTCCCCCATAGTCACCTGCATGAAATTCCTCAAGGATTTTGTCAACTTCTGATTTCAGTAAACAATTAAGTAAAATCCCACTATGTTCTTCCAAAAAAGCACATTATCTAGAATACAATATCTCATTGCTTTAAGTTTAACAAATCTAGCTTTAGTTCTAGTTAATCTAGAAGGAGCTTGTAAATTTTTAAGTACAAAGATAGTATCTAAGTACCATGGTGAGTCTAGAAAGGCTTCACTGATCAATGGAGTCACCATCTCTTCTTGGTCATAAACTTGTGCAATGAAATTTATATCTAATGCATTACAATTGGATTCAACCATCAATCTGGCTAACCCTTGTCCTTTATGATCTTAGTTGGTTTAATCTCAATATCATATTCAAGGATAGTGGCAATCCACTTTCCTCTTCTTCCATCTGGCCCATCTTGTGTAAGAATATCTTTGACTACAGCATTAGGGACATAGGCAATAATGTGGGAGTAAAGAATGTACACTCTGGAATATTTTATGGCTTTAACCAAGGCTAAAGCTTGTTTTTCCATTATGTTATATTTCAAAGGTGCATCTCTAAGGGTTTTACTGAAAAATGCTATAGGCTGTTCAAAACCTTGGTCATTTTTGGTTTTGTTTCTGTCCCAATGTTACATTCTTCAATGTCAGACTTGACTGGTTCCATTTTAGGCTTTTTGGGCACATCATTGGAATCAAACAAGTTCTCCAAAGGAGTTAAACCATTAGGTAAAAAATTATCTTTTAAATCTAACATTTCAATTTCATCTTCAATTATTTCCTCTATATCTACCTTCTCTAAGTTATCTATGTCGCATTGAGTAAATACAGTGGGTTTGGTAAGTTTATGTGCATCTATATTATTTATTTCACAATCAACTTCTGT
This sequence comes from Pinus albicaulis, assembly GCA_034641835.2. Classification (NCBI taxonomy): domain Eukaryota; kingdom Viridiplantae; phylum Streptophyta; class Pinopsida; order Pinales; family Pinaceae; genus Pinus; species Pinus albicaulis. The sequence continues at coordinate 69,604,335 of CM076580.1, forward strand.
ATCTATATTACATTCTGAATCTAAATTACCATCTGTGTCTATCTTACAACTTTGAAATTCATCCTCATTATTCAAAAAATGGTAAATCTGTTCATCTTTAGAGAAAATCTGCCAGTATTTGACATTGTCTGGGACAATGGGTCTATATTTAACTTTAGTAGTATATCTATGTCTTGGTTGAAAAGGTAAATTACATGTGCTAGCCAAAGTTGCTAGGCAATGAGCTTGCAAATTTTTCTTTCTAGGAATAGTAGCAAACTTACATTCTAGTAAATCATCAACCAAATCAATTGCTGCATCTCTATATCTGGCTAATCTAGGATTATGAACAAAATATTCAACATTTATTTGTTTAATTACTAATTCCGAATCTCCCATGATTAAAATTCTCTTACCTCCTAAATTTCTGATGATCTGGAGGCCTAAGATAAGTGCCTCATACTCTGCCATGTTGTTGGTGCATTTGAAATTGAGTCTAAAGGCATGTCCTTCCGAATGACTGGTTTCAATGTTTGTGATCCACACTCCCGCTCCTGCTCTTGACTTGTTCACTGAGCCATCAAAGTCTAAGTGCCGAAGGGCTTCATGAAAAATATTATCATTGTTTGGTTTAGGATTTATGTCAATTAATTCAGTTTGGATCTCATTTTTATTAGAGTTACATAAAATGAAAGAGTCAATATCAGTTGGTGTTGAGTAAATTGGCTAATTTATTGGTCTCTCAACACTGCTAACCATGTATTTCATTAAAGTTTCTCTATAAAGTTTCTTAGTCTATCCAAACACTGATATGGTGACATAGCTCATGTCTAATTGTAGAGACCCCTGCAACTTAGCTCCCCATGAGCGAGAAAGAAGCATACCATATTTTGGTGGGATATCAGCTACTACAATATCCATAACCATACTTTTACCAGGATATTGAACCAAATTCACACATAAATATTTTATCAATCCTATGCACTTAACCTTGCTTGAATCAAAAGAGAACAAATTTTTATAGGGCCTTGTTATTTCTAAATTCAGAGTTTCCATGATAGCTTTTGGCATTAAATTGTGGGAAGCTCCTGAATCTAACATTGCATTGTGTAAAATCTAATCGTGAATAGTAAGACTGATATAGAAGGGAGGAACTGATACATCTGAATGCTTACCATTTACATCAGGGCCAAAAATTAGTTCAGGCTGATCATCATTTAGATTAATGGCATCTTCACCATCATTCATATTCAAAGTTTCAGTAATTGTTGGTCTATACAAGTCATTCTTTACCAATTCTGTTAAAGGAATTGTTATCTTTAACTTTGCTATTTTAGTTTGAATATTAAATGCTGGTTGAGACTTACTAATCTGAATTAGTTCATCTTTTGAGACAGTTATCTGAGTGGGTTTTTCATGAATTTCAGTAGATGTACTTTTATCTTGAGTTGTCCTTTTGTTCTCTATCTGTGTTTCTTGACTTTTTCTGTCTTTAGTTCTCTTTTTAGGGACAAATTCAGGGGCAGCAGAATTTTTTTCAGATTTTGAACTTTCAGCAGAAGTTTTGGTATTAACAGTTTTGGGATTTACTGATTTAGAATCAGCAGGATTCTTCTTAGGATCAAGAATTGCTAGTTTTATTGAATTAGGGGCTTTGGTAGTGTTGGCCTTTTGGGAATTATTGGAGGATTGGGCCACTTCTTCAGTGATGTCAACAATTTTCGGACTTGGTAATTTTTTGGGACTGGGAGGATTGGAATTTTGCTTGTTTTCTCTTGGGAGAATTTGCAAAATCTTGGTTTTTTGTGCTTCTACATTCTTTTTAGTTTGATTTTGAGGGTTGTTTTTAGTAGAAGGCTCACTGTTTTTCTTACTTCTCAGGTTATACTGGCTATGAATTTCATTGATTGCGAAGTCATAACCTTGTTTATAGTCAAAGGATTCACCAGTTTCTACTTTGAGTTGTTGAAGCTCAAAGAGTTCTTGATCCTCCCGAGTGAGGAAAATTGTGTTATTTTCATCTATCCCCATTACTATATTGATGTTGTCCTCATATTCATCATTATTATGTGAAATTTCAGCATAGTTCTCTTGGAATGAGGGCCTAATGTTTTGATCTGGAGCAACTTCCTTAGCTTTTCCAGGGTTATTATTTTTTCTGAAGTTGGGATTTCTAATTTGTGGCTGGTTATCCCATTGTGGTTTTATCTCAATATTTTCTAATCTATCAACCACCCTTTCTAAAGTTTTAGCAAATAAATCGAATCTAACATCTGAATTTGATGTTTCCTCTTTGATTGTGACTCTCCTTTCATTCCCAAGTCTGGCCTTTCTAGCTAAAATGTTAATTTCTACACTAACAACGTCTAATTGCATTTGTTCTAATGTTTCAACATCTCTTTCTCTCAATTGATATGCCATATCTGTATCAAATATGTCAGGGAATTTGAGCAGAACAGAGTATGGTGTGGGTTTAAGAGCTGTAGGAATTGAATTATAGACACTGTTGTACCTAGTGAAGTAATCTTGTACAGACTCATTAGGAGATCTTTTTAAAGTATCAAACTCAGACAAAATTTGCAGGGAGTTCTTTTTCTTTTCCCATTTACTTAAAAATGTTCTATGAAATGCAGCTAAATTAGCTATACTACCAACAACTAAATTTTTAAACCATTTTTTTTACTTCACCTGTCAAAATTTGTGCAAATAACCTCATCTGAACATCCGACTCATCAATTTCATATATTTCAAAGTAATTTGTCATTTTTTTAACATGTTGTTGAGTAGTGTATTGGGAAAGACCATCAAATAATGGTACATTTTTTTGGTATTCTTGAGGCATATCATGGAGGTTTTGGGGTAAGACAAGGGGGGCATACCTAGCAGCCATGGCTTGAAGTTTTGCTGAACTGGGAGGTATGACAATGATGATAGGAGCAGTGCTGGATATGGTAGCGATTGTGATGAAAGCTGTACTTGAAGAACTTGGAAAAGAGGCTGGTATATATACGGAACTACTTGGAAATAAAGATGTATTGCTTATAAAACTAGTGGATGCAGTGGACTGAGTGAATGAGGGAAATAATATCCTAGGCTGCAAAGGAAACTTAGGACTAAATTTTTCGGTGGATGAACTTGTAGTGGTATCTAAAAATGAGGTGACAACATACAGAGTTGAATCTGCTGCTAGAATTACTGTTGTGTGTAATTGAGAAACTGGAGGCTTAATGTTAGATAATAAATGAGCTAATTTAATAGCTTCATCAATTTCTTTAATCCGTGTAACATTAATCCTTTCTACTTGACTTTGAGTTTCAAATTTATCTGATTTTATTTTTGCTGAAATAGTTTTCTATTTTGTATTAAAAAATGAAGTGAAAACATGATCTATTACAGTATATTTTAAATCAGTTTCAGATTTATTTTTAAACAATGATTGTTCAAACTTGAAATCAAAATCTATATCAGCTAAACTTACTAACTCTTTAGGTAAAGAATTAGCTTTTCTCAATGGTATTTCAGTCTCTAAATTGACAAGCTGTTTTTTCTTCTTTTTTCTAATCTGTTCTGGGTTGTCTACTATATCTGTAGGGTTAGGATCCGGATTCGACCTGGTGTAGTAGATTTTCATAGAAGCCAGAATGAATTTTTCTAATACCCACAACCTTCAAAAAATAATCTTAAAGTATGAAAGATAGATAAAGATCTTCCTTCAAGACTAAATTCAAGATTGGAGATTGGTTAAGTCCCCAGTATGGTTGCCAGTATGTTATCACCCTAGTAAATTCTTAAGTTGTGGGATTTAAGTTTTTAGTCAAAGAAGACTAGGGGTAACCACAAACCTACTTTGGAAATCTAGGATCTAGCCTTCCTAGATTTCAGAGAGGGCTCTCTCTTTATGATTTAACTTTGTTTTGGATTGATATGTTGGGCTAGCTATGATTGAACACTTGGTTTTGGTTTTGAAATGTTTGGTGGAAAATAAGATTACTTAAAGACAAATTAAAGAGGGATCTACTAGTCCATTGGGCAATGGAGTCAAAGTCTAGCAAGTAGAACTAGAAGGCAAGGCCAAAAGGATGCTAATGTATTTAGGGAGAGGTAGATAACCCTCAGAGATTTGAATAGATTTTTTTGATGAAATGGCTTGCTTCAGGATATAGGGCAATGAAGTATCCTTTGATTCGGAAAAAGACGAAGGAGGCAGGGGTCAAATGGGACTAGGAGTAATTAAGAATTCCTAAATCCAGAAATCAGCAGAAAACATTTAAATGATTAAGTAGTTAAGACAAGGAGTTTTTACACTAGTCTTGAAGTAATATTCCTAATTAATCATTAAGATTGAACAACATATATGAAATTGTATGTAACTCAGAAAAGGAAATAATGACAACAAGAAAGTACTTTACTCTTCAAATTATCGCATGAATCCTGAATTATGAAGTCCTATTGGCTATTGTCCAGACTGCTGCCTCGAAATCAACACATGTGAGCCTCCAACGTACCAGAAAAATGTCTATAATGTTCTTAGCAATTTTATTCCACCCTAAAAACTTCACAAACTGAAGTATTTATACAAATGTTTAGTACAAATATCCTAGAGAGATCTAGGAATAACTCTAGGAAATATAAAATATCTTTACACATTAAGAGGGACAGCTGCTTAACAACTTTAGCAAGCTGTCCTCTTATCTAGAAAATATAGACCTAATTTATCTAACAAAAACTGTTTGTTGAATAGCTGTCCATGCTTGTTGGCACATTGCAAAATATCTTTTTGGAATATGACTTAACTGATACTCTTTCCACTTATAGTATTTAACACTGCACTTCATCCCCGATGTTCTTTCACGCTGTTTATTTATCATTTTACTACTGTAAAAGGGAAATCACATCAGTCAAAATCAGCTGGCTGTTGCTTTTCTCTCTAATACACTTTGACTCTGTTCTTTCACTGTTTTTCCTCTTTGCTACTACAACAAATCTATAAACACTTGCCACTGTTCATCACTTGGTATCTTCATACTTCTCAGCTTCCTATAGTTCTCATCAGCATCTGTATACTTAGAAAAATTTGGTTTGAAGACAAATAGATGCTTGATTTCATTTTGAATGAAAAACAAGTCTTCAATATATTGGAGAATGACCTTTCCTGTGGGAAAGCCCTGTGGCAGTGGCTTGTTGACCTGTTCTTTAGCATAATCCCTAATATTCTTGTCATATTCTTTTTGGTTCATCAACTTCTCATTAAAGACATGAATATCTGGAATACCAGCTTGTATCAACATGGTGTATTTTGCTAAAAACTTAGTGATTGAAACATTCATGGCATCACACTTTTCTTCCAAACTATTCATCAAATTTCTTTTTGTCAGAACTTTCTTAATTTGTAGAATGGTCTCGGTCCTATCCTGTATCTACAATTATTCTAACTCTGCTCTGTTTTTACCATTCAAGAAAGTAATAAGCTTCAAAGCTTGTGCTGGTTTATCTTCCAATTCTTCTTTTGTTTTTTGGATTTCCACTTGAGCTGCTAGAAGTAGGTCTCTCTGTTCATATATGATCTGGATTGATGGCCACTGAAGATGTATAGCCTCAATTATATTGGTCCATAGGTGATTTCTTATGTTAGAAATTTGTGTAGTTAAACTCAAGTCTTTTTGAAGGCTTTTGATTTTCTCTTCAAGTCTTTTGGCCCTTTGCTCATAATTGTCGGTATTGATCAATGCTGTTTTGTTAGATACTTCCATATTCTGAATCATTTTCTTCAAACTGTCAATTTCATTGTTTTTCAAAGACATTTCCTTCATTTCTTTGACAATATGCCCTGCATTATCTGCATGTTGTACCTGTGATGTTGAAGATTTTGTATTGGAGGTAGTAGCTGGTTGCACTGACACTGCAGTTGCCAGTGACACATTTGGTGCTATATTTTCTCCCAGTGTAGAAGGAAAAACAACAGTAATAATAGGTATGATTGTAGGAATGGTGGAAGCATCAGTTTCCTTCACAGTTTCTTTTTATTTTATAAGTATATCCATTTGAATTTCCATACCTTTGATTTGGGCAGTTAGCTTTATGATCAACTGCATCATATCCTCTTTGTATTTCTGTTCTTGAAGTATCTCCTTACTCTGTGGGTGCTCACATTGAGGAAGTTTTAACTGTTTCCTTAAAGCAGCAATATCATCATTTTTCTTCTTAATCAATACTTCAGCAGCTTGCACATTTGATGGGTCAACTCCTATTTGTAAAATCAAATCTTCTAAGGCCTTGATCCTTAAAGCTTTGGCATACAAAGAGCCTTTGTCAAGTTTCATTTGGTCTTGCACGTTGATAATGGTATTTTGCAAATTTGTCACACTCATGGCTTTTGTCATCACAGTAGAATATAACATCTCAGAGCTATGTCTGTGGAATTCTATTTGATCCAATTCATGCACTTTTTCAGTAACTTCTTCAAATTCAACCTTTTTGTAGTCAGCCACTATTTTTGGAGTTGAAGTATTTGGTTGTAAATAGGACATAATCATTTTGTTTGAGGAGTAATAAAATGCTGTAAGTAACCTGTTCTGATTTCCTGGCTTCTGTTTGAGAAATTAAGAATAAATCTCACTTTTGATTTCTTCATTCCTTTGTTTGATCTGTTTATATCTTTCTTTAATATCCAAATCTTTTTCTTCTTCTGTTTGAGAAGAAGAAGCTTCTATATTAACCTGCTTTTCAATCATCCGAGTGTCTGATTCTTTAGCTGCTGCTTGTTCCCTTTCTATCTTTGTTAAAGTCTCTTTAATTATCTCTGTGGCTTCATCATTGCTAAATTCTCGTTCATTGACATCTTCAACCTCAATAACTTTCTCTTTCTCTATGGAACCAAATATGAGCCTTTTTTTGTAGATGATCTTGAACTTAGTATCTGTAGTAGTTTCTGCTGTGTAGGCTCCCTCATCTCTGCCTCTTTTGTTTGAAGATTCTGGTTGTTTAGAAGTTACCACAACAAGTGTGGTATCCATGTTTCCTATTGGCTGTTCATTTGCAGTTGCATCTACCAATGTATTTTCTGCCCATTTTGTCTAATTAGAAAACTTCTCAATATCAGGTTTTGGATCATGTATAAAAGGAGGTAGTTTACACTTGACCCTTATACTGCTTAAAAGACCTTGGGGTTCATAATTCCAAGGGAAACTCACTTGAAATTTCAGCTCTGACAATATTTTTTCTATCTCTTTATCAGCATCTCTATTGTTCATTATGAAAGGACCAATCTGATTTTTTTAATTTGAACCGTGTCTTCTTTTTGGAAGCCATGAAATTGATGGCATCAGCATTCAAAACCTGTCTCAAATACTCTAAAGAAAAGACTCTGATAGTCAAAAACTTAGGTAATTTGTATGGAAGTAGATTGGTTCCAAAGATTCTCAATTCAGTTTGTTTCTCATACAAGTACCAATCTCCCATTTTGCATTCCTCTGACAGTTGTAATATCATTTTCATTTCTTCACTTACCCTATGCTGTTCTGATTTATGTAGAAAATTCATAGCTAGCCTGATGAACAAGTCTGTAAAATCTGTGTAGCTGTATTCACTTCCTTCTTTTCTCAATAGTGATGTCCAAAAGACAACTGATAGAGGCTGGCCCTCTACATTCATTTTCTGTAATGCTATTGGAAAGTGATCATCTTATGAGAATAAGAACAAGTGAAATAAATAGGAAGAATATCTGAATACCCCTTCAGTGGTTAAATTTGTCAATTGATGGTGTATGGAATCAACTATAAACCTGGCAAAGTCAAAGATCACAGTAGGAGGCTCACCAGGAGTTAAGGTAGAAAAAAACCCAAGGATGGAATCATCAATAAAATCATCAATGAAATAGCCCAATATGAAGGATAACATTGAAATTACATGCCTAGAACCCTCAGGAAACTTGGAAGTGGAATAGGGAGGATTCAACTTTGGAATGTCCACATGGCTAGGCATAAAATTCTGAAAATTCATAAATCTCTTAGGGAAATCCAATCCCAAATATAACTGATTCAATGCTTCAATGGATAGGGGGACTGCCCTAGGGTCAAACTGTAGTTGTAACATTTCATTGATAGACTCTGCAGTGATAGAAAGAATAATTTCCTTGTCATCATTCACAATTGATCTTTGGTTTGGAACATAGTACTTTTGGCGCATTCTTACCAGGTCTTGACCAAGATGTGTTACTGGGACTACATATTTGGGTAAATTTGTATCCCAGAGAGGCATTTCTTCTTTATCTAGGAACTTTTCATGACACCAATTGTGAACTTCTAATAAGTTGAATTCTATCACAGGGTCTACAATTTTATAATCCACATCAACCAAGGGGATGATTTCTTCAGTAGACACTGGTGGTTGAAGGGGGTTAACAGTCACAATGTTTTTTGCAGTGAGTACAGGGGTGGATTTTGGGGCTTTTTCTACTTCAGACTTGGGAGGTTTGAATCCTCTAGGTTTGACAGGCTTGGAGCCTCCAGCTTTAGGTGTTATTTGTTTCTTTGTCAATTTGAGATAACTAAAGCAAGATTACACAATTTGCAATAGGTAATTTGTTGAAACAAAGGGTATCTGAGCAATTCTATAGGCAAAAATGATGACAATGGGTACTTTAGTGCTCAATTAGGAATTTGGGACACATACAAGAGGTTTAAGACAGAAAATACAAATTTTCTAAATGACTGTGATTACAAAAGGGGTTTTTCAGACAATCTGTAGGTTTTAAAACCTTTTTTAGCCATGGAATTAATCTGTCAGGGATTTTGGACTGAGAATTTGGCTTTAAAATGAGGCTTTCTGTAAACAGCAATTTCTAGCAAAAAATTAAGAGGTTTTGCCCTGTTTTTTCAAGGTTTCGGACAAACTGGGATAGATAATTTCTTAATTATAGCTCAATTGGTTTAGCTAAAGGTTTAAATTGTGAAATTACAGGTTGGAATGTCGAAAAATACCTTAAATGCAGGTATTTTGGTAGTCGAAAGGGGTTTCTACATTTTGTTGTTGTTGAATTTGAGGTCTGGTTCGATTTACTGGTTTATCAAATGGCTTAGTCGGTCTTCAAAAGGGAAATCAGTGGTCAAGTCTGGGTCTTTTAATGAAAATGGGTAAACAGGGTTTTGAAACGGCTTAAAACAGTTAAGCAGAGCTCTTTTACAGTTAAAATGCGCGAATAAACAATGAAATAGTGTTATAAAAGGTTTTTAACATTGGACGTTGGTCGCCATTAATGCATTAAATAACTGTCTCGTAAAAAAGCGGGGGAGAATTTCTGTTTTTCGAATGCGAAAAACCAGAAGTTGTTTTTGCGTTGATATTGGGCAGTAAATGGTTTTTGGAAAAATGAATGCAACACAATCAAATGGTGACACGTCACAGGAGGCGGAAATGGGAAAACCACCCGTTTCGCGCTCGATTTTCGTTTGGGTGAATGATTGGTTTGTGAGTGCGAAAAGGATTTTGCACTGTTGGATCATCGGGACAAGAGCGAACGGTTAGGATCATTTCAAGAGTTGTGGTTGAAAAGTAGGGTGGGACCCAGGGTGATTTTATGCGCTAGGAAATGGATTAATGAAATAAAATATTTATATTATATGAATTTTATATCGAAGGTTTTATATCCAAAGGGTAATGTTTATATGCGGCAATATGGTTAAAAAGGGTTCGTATATATATAAAACGAATTTCATATATATGGTAAGTAAATGGGAGGGATGCGCATGAGGCAGGTTGTTAAACTATGGGTTAATTTTGTGTAGTCGAAATGGATGGAAAATGTTTTGCAAAGGTGCAAGTGAACCTTTATAAAAACTTAGGATAAAGTGTAAACTGCCGGATAATATTTTTAATTTGCAAATGTTTAGAATACATCCGAGCAATTCATATATGTTTTATTTTATTATATAATTTTTAAACCATGGGGGGCTTAATAACTATAAGGGGCAGGGTATTTATATATAGTTAGTTTTAGGCCAAAAGGGGTATTTTTGGGGATTTTATTTGAGCATGTGGATAATAATTTTGGCCTAAAATCTTATAATAATGGATTTTTGGGGATATTTAAATAAAAGGGGCTTATAATAATAGGATAAGTTTTATTTATAGGGATTTAATAAATAAATTAGAAGTTAATATGACCAAGGAAAACGAAAAATACCAAAATATAATTATATGACCAAGTAAAGTGATAATGTAAAAGAAAAGCTTTATCATTTCTAATTTGACCACTTTGACCTAGAATATAATATTTTTGGAGGGTTTTTTATGTTTTTATGAATGAAGGAGATTAATCAAAAAGGGATTTTATTTTTTCATAAAGTAAAAAGGTCTTTACTTATGAAATTGAAGTGTAATGGATGAATGTAGGGTAAATGATGATAATTAGGGATTATTATAGGAATTCAACACTTTTAACTTAACAATCATTGAGCCTTGGGTCCGGTCCCAACAGAAGTCAGAGAAATGCTCTAAGCCTCTTTGAATGTAAGTTTAGTATGCAGAATAACTATAGGGGAGGGTATATTAGTGATTTTTACCTAGTGATGGATATTTACATGCTTCTTCCCACATCTTTGTACCTATCCAACTTTAACCTAACATTTTTTCTTCCATTTTGCAGGTGCATTTGAGCTAGCAACCTTGAAACATTTATTTCTTTTGAAAGCAATAAAAACTATCTAAATCTACCTTATTTCATCCGAGGGATCAGTTTAAACTAATGAGCTCCTCATTATTCTCTACCTATCTAATAATTAGTCAGGATTAAACAGTCTGACTAATCTTTATTCACTATCTACAACATGTAAATTGAAACATGACATGTCAAGATTGAACAGTTCAACTCATCATGGATTATGGCATTTATTGACACTTTGCCATAATCATCTGAAATTAAAAAGTAGTGGCATTTGGACTTGCACACTTTCATGTTTTATTTCTTTTTATTTGGGGTATATTATTTTTTTCTAAGTCCTTTGATTTTTTGTTTAGGACTTTTACCCTCTTTTTGATTTTCTATTTTTTTTTAAATTTTTTTACAAAATATGGGAAAACAACTTGCAGAAAGAAAAGTATGTACATATTTACAAGATTATCATAAGTCAATTCCAAATTATGAATCCTATATTCATAGGAGCCTAACATTTTTCACATTATTTAGATCAAAATATTGCTCCATCTGTAGTATCCATGTTACGAGATCCTTGCCATCAAACTTCCTCATATCTATATTTGGAATATGGTGGTTCTTCCATCCAACATTAGAGTTTATGAAATCACGATTAACATTTATTTTTTTCTCATCATGAGTTTCCTCTACTATCAACTTTGTCAAACCTTCCATGTCTTCTTTTAGATCATTCTTCTTGTTTTCCATGTTGTCTTAATTTTTTTTTTCCATGCCATCCATCTTAGCTTCCATGCCATCCATCTTAGCTTCCACGCCTTTCTTCAAACCATCCATATTATTCTTCAAAACATTCATCTTCACTTCCATGCCTTTCTTCAAAACTTCCATTTCATTTTTTGTTGCTCTTTGCGAAAGCAAAATTTGGTGCACTTGCTCTTGTAATTTTGATAGATCATGTTGAAATTATTCATCTTAATGAGTCATAGTAGAGTATTCTGAAGGCTTAATGGGTGTTGAATTATTTTTAGGGGGAATTTTAGAACCTAATACTATGCTCAATAGGCCCTTGGAATCACTTAAAACTAATTTTTCAAACAAGACTTATGCAATTTGAAAAAAAATACACACCTTTTTCTTGCTTTTGAGGAACTCGATATTGAAACTGAATTATCTCTGTAATTGTGGATCGTCAATATCTAAAATTTGGTCCTGTAGCAGCCCTCTAAATCTTATTTCGAATGCCACAGGTCTGACTTGATTTGGATACTTCAAGGCAAAGTTATGCCGAATCTCCCACAATGACCTAATTATAGACTGGTTCAGTAGAGTGCACTTGTATGGCGTGCCACGTCTCATTGTTTCCTCCTTCGGCTCTGAAATTGATACAAATGAAACTAAAGTCCGTGTAATTGTGGCCACATTTTACATAATTCCAATCCGATGCTCAGAGAGAGAGTTATGACGATTTTCCCAATTTCACCTCTTTTAGATGAAATTCGGGAGCCTGAATAAACCCTAACTTCCACAGATCATATATTCGCAAATGTTGCGAACCAAGATCTGAAATTTTTACAGGAATTTCCTCAGGAGTTTGGCTTCACTCTGTAAAAATTTCAGGTTCTGAACCTTCATAGAAAATAATTTATAGTGAAAGTTCCACAATGACCTGTTTAGGCAAAATTCGGGAGCCTGAAAAAACCTAACTTCCACAGATCATGTCTCTGAAAATATTGCGAACCAAGATCTGAAATTGGTACACGATGTTCCTCAGGATTTTGAATTATCTCTGTAAAAATTTTAGCTTTTGAAACTTCGTAGAAAAAAAACGTTATAGCGAAAATTCCACAATGACCTGTTTGGAGCAGCGAAACCCTAAAATCCAAAGCTCTGATACCAAATGTTATGAAACCAACTCCAAAAATAGAAGAAAAGAGAGATCAACACCTTATAAATCAGCGACTTCAAGGGGGAAACCTCCAATACATTACATAAATGAAAAATTCTTGGATGATACAAATGAAAAAACCTCCTTCTATATATAGGGGTCCATGGGGTCACAATATAATCCTAACCGACCTAACAATAATAATGTAAGGGAACAATAATAACAATATGGGGGTTACAGGGGTGAAATAATAACAATAAGGGGGCTACACTAATAACAATAAGGGACTACACTGGTAATATGGGGACCTAATATGGATTCTTAACTTTTGGTAATCATTGATCATACCTTGGGTTTTGCCCCTCCCTGAGGCCTATCAAATCCTCAGAGTGATTTTCTAGAGCTGACCTTTCTCAAGGCATTCTAGCTCAGACATACGAGCACAATTGGATTTTAACCCTTGGACCAATATTTAGTTGCATTCATAACTTCCTATTGTCTCGCTGACACCCTCATTTTCCATCCTTTTAGCGACTTTGTTCGTCAATCTAAAAATTATATTGAAATTGACGACGCGCATGGTCACCAAGTGTCCCCGTATTCTCTATATGATATGTCCTAAATGCTAATGGGTTGTTACCTTACCAATGTTGGTGCCACACTGAAGTCGCTTCACCACCTTAATCACTAAGGCTTAGTCCCCTTCAATGTTGATATTGTGAATACCTTCCCAAACCAGGAATTCCAACCCTGTTCCAATGCACAAAATTCTGTATCATTATTTGTGGCTTATCCGAGAATTTTATAGTAAATACTTTGAATCCTTCCAACACTATCTCTTATTAAAACTCCAGCAGCAACTTTTCTGGGGTTACCTTTTAAGGCCTGGTCAAAATTTAGTTTCAGGAATCCCAGAGCTAGAGGCGACCATGTTTTAGAAGCTTCGTGCAGTCGGGGTTCCTTTTTCCTATTATGGTAAGCTTGGGCTTTGGTTAGCCAAAGAATTTACAAAATTCTTTTTTCCTGGTCTGTTGGGGTTTCCTCTGATACTTTTAAATTGTTGCTTAGGATTGTTTCTTGCATTTGTTGTAGGATATGAGCAACCATGACTGTAGTTAGGAGGGATTTACTTGGGAATATTCACTGGTTTTGTTCCTTCCAAACTGACCAAATCATAAAGGCTAGAATCAAGAACTAGACAAGGTTTACAAACTCGTTTTTTCATGATTTTTTCCCTCAATTTTCTTAGGGTTTCCTAAATACTGTCTCGCTGTCGGTCTGCTCGACGAAACACTAGTGAGACCCAATCCCACATGGTGGCAGTATACTCACACTTGTTTAGAAGGTGGTTGATTGATTCCTCTTTCTTCTCACAAAGTATGCATCTTGATGGTCCAATGAATCCTCTTCGACATAGGTTATCCCAAGTTAAGATCTTCTTGTGCATTACCAACCATGTAAACAATTTAATTTTCTTCCAATGAGGAATACACCAAATTTTGTTCCACCCTGGGTCTGCAAGTACCTGTTGGCATCCTTTAATATAAAGGCATGCTTCTTTTAGAGTGAAATTTCCTCTGTCATATCTTCCACACCTTAACTGTTCTTCTTCCTTTGATATTAAGATATTTCTTCTTTGTAACTCATTACCTAGTTCATTTCCAACTTGGGACAATTATCCTTGTGAGTGGAGGCTAAGAGGTACCAATTTTTTCCATTTATGATTTTCTCCCTGTGGGTCCTAATAATGATGGAATTCACTTTTCCCAACTCTTTGCATTTATTGTTGAAGGTATAGTTTTGCTTGAGAGGTTAAGTTGGGTTCCTGTTCCCTTGCATCCTGTGAGAAGAGGGTTATTTTCCTATTCCATATTTCCTAAAAATAGTGACCTTGGATAACTCGATTCTGCCAAGCCAAATTCTAGGTTGTTGAGCCTGAAGTTTGGTCATTGAACATAATAAAGGTTTGGGGATTCCATCTTGGATCATACTTTGCTTTCTATAAGGAGGCCCAGGGATTATGACATACTTAATCCATCTCCACCACGATTTTTTTCCACGGGCCTCATTTACTGTCTAAGGATACTGAAGGCCTAAACCACCCCTGGATTTTAGTTTGCATATTTTTCCCCACCCTACCAAGGCCCATTTTTTCCTCTCCTCTTCTCACATTCATAAGAAATTTCTTTGGATTTCTCTTAATTTTTGGAGGAACCCTTTGGGGGCTAGTAAGAAAATAATCAATTACATTGGAATGGCATGCAACACTCCTTTTGTAAACACTAATTTGTTTGCCAAATTCATGGCTCGGAAAGTCCACCTGATAACCTTGTGTTGCAATTTGGATATTAGTTTTTCCCAAGTGGAGTTTTTATAGGATTTATTTTTTAATGGTATTCCCAAGTAATTTTATGGAAATGGCTTCCTTTGGAACCCTAAAATATTTGTGATATTCCTTTGTAGAGTGATATGAGTGTTAAAATATAAAATAATTGAATTTGAGTGAGTAACTTCCATACCTAAATATTTGGCGAAGTCATCTAAGATATGCTTGTAGGCATGGGATTATTTGATAGTTGGCATGTCGGGGAGCATTATATCAACCACAAACTATTGATGAGTGGTTGGTTTACATTCTCGGTGAGGTTGTAATCCTTTGATGCCATCTGCGACTACCTCCACTTCAATGGTTCTGCTGAGTCCCTCCCTTTCCAGAACAAAGAGAAAAGAAGATAGTGGTTCTCCCTGCCTCAATGCTCTTGTGGGCTAGAAGGGTCTAGCTGGGGAACCATTGACCATAACTAAGAAGTTGGGAGTGGTGACTAGGGACATGACCCAATATATATAATTTTGATTAAAACAAAAATCTTGGAAAGTGCGCTCCAGAATGCCCAACTCATTTTATCATAGGATTTAGCTATATCGAGTTTCATGACCATTCCTTATTTTCTTTGGAATTTGAATGAATGGATGATTTTGTGGGCCTGGAGTTCATTACCTAGGATTTTTCTCATCTCCAAAAACCTTGCTTTCTCTTCACAGACCAAAATCGGTAGCAAATGCTTCAATTGATTTGATATAACTTTAGATATTATATTATATAATATGTTACAAAGAGAAATAAGATGATATCGGTCTAGGGAATTTTATTATTTTTCTCTTGGGATTAGAGTGATGAGGGTGGAATTCAAGGAATTAAGAATGGTTTCTAACCTACGAGAGTATTCCACTACTTCATGTATTTCTCGGCTTAAAATATCCCAATAGGATTTAAATAAATCCACGGTAAATCGTTCCGGATCAAGCTCCTTGCCATTTTTCATGTCCTTCACCACCTCCTTTAGGGATATAGGTCTCACAAGGTTGTCATTCCACTCCTCAATGATCATCCTTGGGACATGCTGCAATATTTTTTGGATATTTCCCGATCTATCTCCTTTGAGTTCAATTGTTATTTCCTGAAAGTGTTGGACCAAAATATGCTCAAAATATTGATGGTTGTGGAAAATGTTCCCTTCCTTGTCTTTTAATTTCAGGATTCTATTATCATTCTTATGGGATATCATGGTTTTGTGGAAGAATTTAGTATTTCTTTCTCCTTCACAAAGGGACTGTTGGGACTCAGAAATGTCATATTTTATTCACCTTTTCCTTCACTATTCCTTACATTTAAATATTCCATTAACCTTTTATCATATCATTTTCATAAATATATTTGGGTTTCACCTTCTTATTTTCCATTTTATTCATTTTTGTATTATAAGTGAATTTATGATTAAATATTAGAAAATATACATATTTTTATATATATATCTCAAGAATATGTGAGCTTTGTAATATGTAGGAAATATGTGAAGGATTAATTCCAAGATACGTCTTAAATATCTCCTCCACCATATTAAGGAGATAATTATTCAAGCCTATTCCTAAGGAGAAGATCATGAAGGATTTGGTTGGCATATCTTATCCAAGATACGTGAGAGATGTGTGGAGGATTCAAAGGGATAATATCTTGTAATAATGGGAAATTAGTTGAGAGTGCTTGAGAGAATATTGGATATGTAATTATGAGATGGTTATCTTCCTCATGTATATAAGAGAGTGCTCTCTCTTCATTTTAAGGGATGGAAAAGTTGATTAGTTGATAGTTTTGAGAATAGAGAGATAGAGTTTTTGAGTTTTTGAGTTCATGATTTGTAATTTGATTCTTGTAATATAATTTGAGATAGATTTATTGTTGTGAGCTCACATATGTTGTTTATCATTCAATTCTTCACATGTTGTATTTCTTTTCCCTTATGCAATTTCCTGCTTTCCTAGTTAATGTTTCAATGCCTTCCTAGATTAATTTGATTTCAGTAATTTAGATTAAATTAGTTCCACTTTGGTCCTGCATATATAGTGCATGTGCCTCGTAAGTCTACGAACCTCGGATTGACAAATTAAATAGTTGGGAAAGTACTACAACAGAATTAAACGATAATATTTTCACCCAAACAGGGACTGTACCTGAAATTTTTGTTTCCATAAATTTTCCTCTTGTCTGCATCTCTCATTCCATTCCCATTGGAGGGAGTATTCCTGCTCTTTATTTTCATCGTTATATCCCTCTTTGAGTGAATATTTTTGAAGTTCCTCTATTATGTATTCTAATTCCTTTTTGACTTGGAATATATTGCCAAAATCATGCCTATTCCATAATTCACTAGTACATTTGGCGGAAATTCCGACACTTTTGACCAAATGTTGGAAATTTCCCCAAATTTTATCAAGTTTTCATATCTCGCCCACAACTATCACTATACCAATGTTTGGAGAGAAGTGTCAGTATTGCGACACTTAGAGGTAAGTGTTGGTCTTGCGACGTTTGTAAAAAAGCGTCAGAATTGCAATGGATGGGAGAAATGTGTCGGTCTTGTGACACTTAGACATAAGTGTCGCTATTGCGACGTTTGGAGGAAAGCGTCGGTATTGCGATGGTTTCGAGCAAAGCGTCGATATTGTGACATTACAGAGATAACTGTCGGTATTGCGACAGTTAGAAAAAGTGTCAGTATTGCGATAGTTGTGTCAAGTGTCGGTATTGCGACCTTTAGAGGCAAGTGTTATTAGTGTTTAGGAACAATCTTAGGGTTTAGGGTTTGGGAGTTATATTTTAGGATTTAGGAACAATGTGTTGGGTCATGTGATCAGTTTTATGGTTTAGGAACAATATCTCGGGTCGTGTGATCGGGTTGTATGAGGGGACCAAAAGAAACGCGTTCGGGTGGCCTGTTTGCCGTTTGCTCCCATGTGGCATCATTCGGTCGGGCTCGCCATGTGAGGTCGCCCGACCGGGCGTGTTCGGGTCGGGCCATTTTGTTCGAGGGTGCCTGTATAAGTTTTGCTAAGTTGTGACCGCCTGGGTGCCTTGTGCACGTTCAGGCGGCCCATTTTCCATTTTCTCCCATGTGGCATCGTTTGGTCGGGTGCGCCGTGTGAGGTCGCTCGACCGGGCGCGTTCGGGTTGGACCGTTTCGTTCGAGGGTGCCCGTATCAGTTTTGCTAAGTTGTGACTGCATGGGTGCCTTGTGCACGTTCGGGCGACCCGTTTTTCATTTGATCCCATGTGGAATCATTCGGTCGGGCGCGTCGTGTTGCGCCATGTGAGGTCGCCTGACCGAGCGTGTTCGGGTCGGGCTGTTTCGTTCGAGGGCACCTGTATTAGTTTTGCTAAGTTGTGACCGCTCGGGTGCCTTATGCATGTTCGAGCAGCCTGTTTTCCGTTTTCTCCCTTGTGACATCGTTCGGTCGGGCGCGCCGTGTCATGACGTGTGAGGTCGCTCGACCGGGCGCATTCGGGTCGGGCCATTTCATTCGAGGGTGCCCGTATCAGTTTTGCTAAGTTGTGATTGCCTGGGTGCCTTGTGCACGTTTAGGCGGCTTGTTTTCTGTTTTCTCCCATGTGGCATCGTTCGGTCGGGCGCGCCGTGTCGCGCTATGTGAGGTTTCCCGACTGGGCGCGTTCGGGTAGGGCCGTTTTGTTTGAGGGCGCCCGTATATGTTTTGCTAAGTTGTGACCGCCCGGGTGCCTTATGCACATTTGGGCGGCCTGTCTTCCGTTTTCTCCCTTGTGGAATCGTTCGGTCGGGGTGCACGTTCAGGCGGACCATTTGCCGTTTGCTCCCTTGTGGCATTGTTCGGTCGGGCGCGCTGTGTCACGCCGTGTGAGGTTGCCCGACCGAGCGCGTTCGAGTCGGGCCATTTCATTTGAGGGCGCCAGTATCAGTTTTGCTAAGTTGTGACCACTCGGGTGTCTTGTGCATGTTCGGGCAGCCCGTTTGTTGTTTTCTCCCTTGTGGCATCGTTTGGTTGGGCGCGTCGTGTCACGCCGTGTGTGGTCGCCTGACCAGGTGTGTTCAGGTCAGGTTGTTTTGTTCGAGGGCGCCCGCATTAGTTTTGCTAATTTGTGACCACCTGGGTGCCTTGTGCATGTTCGGGTGGCTCGTTTTCCATTTTCTCGCTTGTGTCATCATTCGGTCGAGCGCACCGTGTCGCGCCGTGTGAGGTCGCCCGACCGGGTGCGTTCGGGTCGGCCTGTTTCGTTCGAGGGTGCCCGTATCAGTTTTGCTAAGTTGTGACCACTCAGGTGCATTGTGCACGTTCAGGCGGCCTGTTTTCCATTTTCTCCCATGTGGCATCGTTTGGTCGGGAGCGCTGTGTCGCGCCGTGTGAGGTCGCCAACCGGGCGCGTTTGGGTCGGTTCGTTTTGTTGGAGGGCACCCATATCAGTTTTGCTAAGTTGTGACCACATAGGTGCATTGTGCACGTTCGGGCGACCTATTTGCCATTTTCTCCCATGTGGCATTGTTCGGTCGGGCGCGACGTGTCGCGCTGTGTGAGGTCGCTCGACCGGGCGCGTTCGGGTCGGGTCGTTTCGTTCGAGGGCGCTCGTATTAGTTTTGCTAATTTGTGACCGACCAGGTGCCTTGTGCATGTTCGGGCAGCCCGTTTATCGTTTTCTCCCTTATGGCATCGTTCAATCGGGTGCGTCGTGTGATCCAAAATCTTTTGTTTGAGATGTATAAAAGAATTAACATGTGAAAATTGTAGCTTTTAAAACAAGAAACTTTAAAGGCATAAGCGGAAAAAGAGAGAAGCAATTAACATCATGCACGAAGACACAAGAGTTGATATCGGAGTTCTTCCAGAAGGGACTACGTCTCCGGGCGCTGCTGCAATAGTGGGGAGGCCCTGCTTTCATTAAATGGCAAAATGAAAGTACAAGTACAAAATGAGGAATTACACCCTTATACCTGCCCAATCTGGAAATGGCCGAAAATTTGCAGACCTCTGATGACAAAATGGGCAGCACCGTTGGATTTGTGGCATCGAGTAGTGCTGAATCCATATAAAACTTGCCCCAATCGGACAAAGTGAAAATCTGGCCCCTCTGGAAAAATGACTCAGATCATGGTTCCGCCCCCTCCAGCACACTGCTCAAGGTTCCACTGCCTCGTTTTCCGTGCTCGCTCCTGTCCGTCCTTGGGCGCACAAATGAATGAAGGTTTAAATAATAGAACGCGGGCGGACTTTCCAAAGTCACCCATAGCCGAATTGGTTGAGGATCCGAAAAGTTTGGGCGGAGGTCAGGTGGTCAAATCCCGACCACGCCATAAAAAGGCCGACTGTTTATTTTTTGATTTAATCGCATTACATATTAACACATAGCGTTGAACTGTTTAAACCGCGTTCCATTTTTTAACTTGGCGTTGAACCATTTTTAAAACCGCAATGAACCGTTTTGTTTTTTTTTAAAACATTTGATGTGATGTGGGGGGGCCGGACCCATATTGGGCGGCCCACCCCATATAAAACCGCGCCAAGTGTATATATGGTGGCGGTGGGGTTAACAACCCCCGCCCCATTTAACCGTTTCTTTGTCACCGTATTATGTGCGGCTGTTTTCCATAGGAGACCGCGGGGGTGGCGGGTTGACCACCCGCCCCCCAACACATTTATTTTTTTAATATTATTTGGCTTGGTACGGATCTGCATGGGGTGGCGGGGTTGGTGGCCCGCCACCCTTAATATATATATATTTTTTGTTTTATTTTTATTTAAAACAAAGAGTCATTTTTTGAACCTTCGAATTTTGACCGAAGGAGTGCTTTTAATGGTCCCAAAAATTCGCCCGGAATCTGGCCAGGTTGGTCGGAATCCGGTGGCCGGGTTTCAGCAAAAGTGTTGCCTCTTTAGTCTGCCACATCACCAAGTCAACCTCTGAACTTTGACTGCTCCTAACTCCTTCATTCGGACTCGGAATTGAGTGCCGTCTGCACCGTTGGATTCAGAATTTCAAGATCTACAACTTGAACTTGGTTCGAAGGATTTTCGAACACTTTGATTTTTGAGCCCTGTACTCAAGCCATTTGTACCTGTACCTGTTTAATCCACCTGGATCATTCCTCCCCACTAAAGAGCTTTTGGACCCCAAAAGCCTCATCAATCAACAGGCAAGTGAGGGAATTGCTCCCTCACCTTCTCCTTTTCAAGCCATTTGGCTTTACTTGGGTGCATCCCTTTGAAACCAACACGGAGATACTCCACATCTCCTCGTCGCGAAGTCCTTGTCCTTCAATCGAGAATGATGTCCTCTGGCAGTTCATCGAGATATTCTGGTGCAAAGTCATCCACTGTAGGAACTGATCCTACCTCCTTAGTGTCCATAATCAATGGGGGTTCATAAAGTTTTAGATTTTCAACATTCACAACTGAGTACATCTGCATGTATACCGGCAAGTCGAGTCGGAAAGCATTATTCCCAATATTTTCCAATATGGTAAAGGGACCATACCGGATTGGTCGCAATTTATTGCCTTCTCCCTTCATTCGATCCTTGCTGATGTGGAACCACACTTTGTCGCCAACTTGAAATTGATGGTCAACTCGGTGCTTATCATGTCGGGCCTTATATCGGGCCTGACTCTTCTCCAACTACTCTTGCACTACTTGGTGAATCGTCTGAATTTGCTGAATGAACCACTGTGCTTTATCCCTGTCATCACGCCCACTGGCATCTTCATCCCTTCCATAGATCATGTCGAAAGGGTCCTTTGGTAAGTAACCAAAGCATGTCTCAAAAGGTGAACGCTGCGTAGAGGAATGCACTGCTCGGTTGTAAGCGTGCTGCATATATGGAAGGTGTTCATCCCACAACTTGGGATGTTTGCTGCAATAGCCCCGCAACAAGTGTACCACGGTACGATTAACGACCTCTGTCTGTCTGTCGGTTTGTGGATGGAATGCCGTGCTTCTCTTCAACTTGGTATCCATCATGCGCCACAAGCTGGTCCAAAACTCTCCAAGGAAACGAGAGTCTCGATCTGACACAATCGACGTGGGCAACCCAAAGTGGACCCAAACATACTGAAAGAAAAGACAAGCAATCTGCTCAGCAGTGACCTACTTTTTACAAGGCATCAATATGCACATTTTGCTAAAGCGGTCGACGAAAACATACAAATAGTCGTGACCCTTTCTTGACATAGGCAAACCTCCTACAAAATCCATCGACACACTTTCCCATGGACGACCCGGAATAGGGAGTGGTGTGTAGAGCCCAAGTTTTCTATTAGAGGGCTTTGAAATAGAACACATCACACATCCCTTTACAAAACGGGTTACAATTTTTTTCACATGGGGCCAAAAACAAAACCTTTGCAAATGACATAAGGTTTTTTCAACACCAAAGTGACCAGACACAAGAGAGGTATGCGCCTCTCGAATTACATGTACCCTTTCTGCTGTGGGTATGCACAATTTACCAAGGTGATACAACAGCTTCCCCTGCAAATGATAGTTGTCCACCTATGAACCATGAGTTAGTTTTGCATAAACTTCTTTAAAGTCATCATCGTTAGTGTACTGTTCAACATAACTTTCAAAAGACAATGACGCATTATGAAAAATAATAGAAGCAGTGATAGGAGGGCGAGAGAGCATGTCTGCTACTTTGTTACTAGTGCCCTTCTTATACTTTATTACCAGATGAAATTGCTGTAGGAACCCCATCCACCTGAAATGACGAGATTGTTGTAGCTTGGTCTGTGACTGAAGGTACTGCAAGGGCTGATGATCCATATGGATGATGGTCTCCTTGGACCAAGGCATACAATTCCTTGTCATAAGTGGGGTAATTTATTACAGCCTGGGAGAACTTCTCCGAATGGTAGCAAATCGGCTTCTTCTGCTGCAAAAGTACAGCTCCCATGGCGTACCCACTGGCATCGGTTTCGATCTCAAAAGGCTGCTGGAGATCGGGTAAAGCCAGGACTGGTGCGGTGCTGATTTTCTCTTTCAGTGCTTCGAAGGCCTTCTGTTGTTTTCCTCCACACTGAAAGGTTTGTTTGATACTTGTCAGAGTGTGTAAGGGTGATGCAATAACGGAGAAGTTGGCAATGAACCTCCTCCAGTACTGTACTGCACCTAAAAAACTACGAACCTCTGTTACATTGGTAGGCTTAGGCCAATTTACAATCACCTCGACTTTTGAGGGATCTATTTTTAATTGACCATTACCGACAATATGACCAAGGTAAACCAAAGAGGTTTTCCCAAACTCACACTTTGACAACTTTACATACAATTGTTCTTTCTTTAAAACATCAAGCACTTTGATTACATGGCACACATGTTCCTCCCAAGTCCTACTAAATACAAGAATATCATCTAAATACACAAGGACAAACTCATCAATGAAAGGCCTAAAAAGATCATTCATGACCCTCATGAATGTGGCTGGAGTGTTGCAAAGTCCGAATGGCATCACCATCCATTCGAACAACCCCTGTTTGGTCTTGAAGGTGGTTTTCCACACATCCTGCTCTGCAATTCTGACCTGGTGATAACCACTACGCAAATCCAATTTGGTGAAATAAACAACATTTTTTAATTGATCTAATAAATCATCAATGCGAGGGAGAGGGTATCAATTTTTCACCGTGATTTTGTTTAGTGCCCGATAATCCATGCACATCCTCCATGTGCCATCTTTCTTAGGCACTAACACGATCGGCGAGTCACAAGGAGAAGTACTTGGCCGAATGACCCCTTGGTTGAACAGTTCATGTACCTGCTTTTTGATTTCCTCCATTTCGATGGATGACATCCTGTACATACCAATGTTTGGTAATGGAGCATCATGTTGCAAATGGATCTCATGTTGGATCCCTCGTTTTGGAGGCAAACCTTTGGGTTCCTGAAACAACTCACCATAGTTAGAAATGACATCACATAATTCCTGTTTATGAGCCGGATCACATCCTCGGAAAGCATCGGTTATTTCTTCATCCTTTTCTCTCACAACCATGAGCAAACACCCCTTGCTGGAATTAACCAGTCTCTTCATCTGTCCTGCACTTACAAGGCTGGCACTGACTTTGGTTTGATGAGCTCTTACAATTTATTCTACCCCATCTTTAGTGATTTGGTATTTATTTTCACGGCGAAAGAAAACTGCTTTCCTATCATAAAGATAGGGACTCCCCAACACAATGCCACAGATATCCAATGGTATTACATCCAATTCTACTTCATCTACTAGCTTAGAAGCAATAACAAATTTTACCTTACACTGCTTGGTTACATTCAGTTTTACTTTATCATGTATCCATCCAAGCGGATAAGGTTTTGGATGAGGCTTAACTTCTAAGCCTAACTTTTTAACCAAGGATTCTAAAATAAGGTTTGCTTGAGAGCCTGAATCAAATAGAGTTTCTACTTTTGCATGGTTTTTAACAACTCTAATATGAAAAAACTCAATTCTCTTACGTTCATTAGAAAGAGGCTCATTTGATGCACTAGTGCTTTCATGTGATTCAAAATCATGAAGAGAATGAGTACCTTTTGTCCCTGCTGCTGTGATCAATGCCTCATCGCCTGAGTCGGATCCAAGGTCCTGCTGTGCGGTTGCTACCATCTTCTGCTTACCCTTTCCTCCATATCTCTTCGGCTTCTTTTCTGGATAAAGTTTCCAACAATGATCGTTGTCATGGCCTTCCTTTTTGCAGTGAGTGCAATAAGGCTTTTCGCCTTCATCCTTCTTTGTTGACGTCGTCTTCTTTTCCTTTCCCTTTCCTTTCCCTTTGAATTTGCCATTTGAAGGTTTGGAAAGCGGTTTCTTTGAATGATCGTCCTTATCATTTCTGCCCCTGTTCTCAAGATGAATGGCCTTCACACTGGCCGAGTCAATGGTAGTAGGTTCAAACATTAACAATGAATGTCTAATGTAACTATGCAATGAACCAATGTACTTAGTTACAACTTTAGGAGAATCTAATGAGATGCCCAAACTTAATGCCTGTTTTCGAAATTCTTCAGTAAAGGTTTGCACATTTTGTCCTTTACCTTGCCTTAGGTACTGCCACTCCATTAAGGCTTTCTGCTTGTAACCTAAGGGATAGAATTGATTTTTAATTGCAGTAATAAAATCTGACCAGGAAGAAGAAGGTTACCCAAGTTACTGATGCTTCGAAGTTTGCTCTCCCACCAGATGAGAGCTGTGCCACTCAATCGAAGAGAAGCCAATTGGATTTTCGCCTCGTCCTCCATAATCTGCTGGATCCTGCAATAGAGTTCAAGCTGCCTAATCCAATTGTTAAGCTTCTCAGCATTTCTTTCACCATTATATACTGGTAAATCAAACTTAACATCTAACTTAAAGAAAGGCTTGTTAGATGCATTTCCAGAATTTTTATTATGATGGTTAGAAGAGGAGGAAGGACTTTCATTTCCTGAAGGGGGTGGATTTCCTCCACCATCTCCATGCGCTAAACCTTGCCCTTCTAAAGAATGATCTCCTGTTTTCTCTAACCTTTCAAGTCTAGAGAATAGTCTCTCTACTCGATCTGCCATGGTATAGAAAGTTTTGTGGAAATTGAGCTCCTCTTCATTCCGATCTTCGTCCCCCATGTTCCTTCTCTGACGTGCACGTCCTGCTTCGGGATCAAAAGCCTGTAGCATCCCTTCGCCTCTTCTTAGCCTGCTTCTTGTTAGCATACAAACATGTAATTCACATCTACAAACACCCGCTCTGATACCACTTGATCCAAAATCTTTTGTTTGAGATGTATAAAATAATTAACATGTGAAAATTGTAGCTTTTAAAACAAGAAACTTTAAAGGCATAAGCGGAAAAAGAGAGAAGCAATTAACATCATGCACGAAGACACAAGAGTTGATATCGGAGTTCGTTCAGGAGGGACTACGTCTCCGGGCCCTGCTCTAATAGTGGGGAGGCCCTGCTTTCATTAAATGGCAAAATGAAAGTACAAGTACAAAATGAGGAATTACACCCTTATACCTGCCCAATCTGGAAATGGCCAAAAATTGCAGACCTCTGCTGACAAAATGGGTAGCACCGTTGGATTTGTGGCGTCGAGTAGTGCTGAATCCATATAAAACTTGCCCCAATCGGACAAAGTGAAAATCTGGCCCCTCTGGAAAAATGGCTCAGATCATGGTTCCGCCCCCTCCTGCACACTGCTCAAGGTTCCACTGCCTCGTTTTCCGTGCCCGCTCCTGTCCGTCCTTGGGCGCACAAATGAATGAAGGATCCCGAACACGCCATAAAAAGGCAGACTGTTTATTTTTTGATTTAACCGCATTAAATATTAACACATAGCGTTGAACTTTTTAAACCGCGTTCCATTTTTTAACTTGGCGTTGAACCATTTTTAAAACCGCAATGAACCGTTTTGTTTTTTTTTAAAACATTTGATGTGATGTGGGGGGGTCGGACCCATATTGGGCGGCCCGCCCCATATAAAACTGCGCCAAGTGTATATATGGTGGCGGTGGGGTTAACAACCGCCGCCCCATTTAACCGTTTCTTTGTCACCGTATTATGTGCGGCTGTTTGCCATAGGAGACCGCGGGGATGGCGGGGTTGACCACCCGCCCCCCAACACATTTCTTTTTTTAATATTATTTGGCTTGGTACGGATCTGCATGGGGTGGCGGGGTTGGTGGCCCGCCACCCTTAATATATATATTTTTTTGTTTTATTGTTATTTAAAACAAAGAGTCGTTTTTTGAACCTTCGAATTTTGACCGAAGGAGTGCTTTTAACGGTCCCACAAATTCGCCCGGAATCTGGCCAGGTTGGTCGGAATCCGGTGGCCGAGTTTCAGCAAAATTGTTGCCTCTTTAGTCTGCCACATCACCAAGTCAACCTCTGAACTTTGACTGCTCCTAACTCCTTCATTCGGACTCGGAATTGAGTGCCGTCTGCACCGTTGGATTCAGAATTTCAAGATCTACAACTTGAACTTGGTTTGAAGGATTTTCAAACACTTTGATTTTTGAGCCCCGTACTCAAGCCATTTGTACCTGTACCTGTTTAATCCACTTGGATCATCGTGTGAGGTCGGCCGATTGGGCGCGTTTGGGTCAGACTGTTTTGTTCGAGGGCGCTCGTATTAGTTTTGCTAAGTTGTGACCGCCCGGGTGCATTGTGCACGTTCGAGCAACCCATTTTCCATTTGCTCCCATGTGGCATTGTTCAGTCGGGCACGCCGTGTGAGGTCGCCGACCGGGCGCGTTCGGGTCGGGCTGTTTTGTTCGAGGGCGCCCGTATCAGTTTTGCTAATTTGTGACCACCTGTGTGCCTTGTGCATGTTCAAGTAGCCCATTTTCCATTTTCTCCCTTGTGGCATTGTTCGGTCTGGCGCGCCGTGTTGTGCCGTGTGAGGTCGACTGAACGAGCGCATTCGGGTCTGGCCGTTTCATTCGAGGGCGCCCGTATAAGTTTTGCTAAGTTGTGACCGCCCAGTTGCCTTGTGCACGTTTAGGTGTCCTGTTTTCCATTTTATCCCATGTGGCATCGTTCGATCGGGCGCGTCGTGTGAGGTCGCCCGACTGGGCGCGTTCGGGTCGGCCCATTTAGTTCGAGGGCGCCTGTATCAGTTTTTCTAAGTTGTGACTGCCCATGTGCATTGTGCACATTTAGGCGGCCCATTTTCTATTTGCTCCCATGTGGCATTGTTTGGTCAGGCGCGTCGTGTCGCACCGTGTGAGGTTGCCGACTGGGTGTGTTCGAGTCGAGCCGTTTCGTTCGAGGGCACCCGTATCAGTTTTGCTAAGTTGTGACTGCCCAGGTGCCTTGTGCATGTTTAGGTAGCTCGTTTGCCTTTTTCTCCCTTGTGGCATCATTCAGTCCGGCGCGTCGTGTGAGGTCGCCTAACCGGGCACATTTGGGTCAGGCCATTTCGTTTGAGGGCACCCGTATCAGTTTTGCTAATTTGTGACCACCCGGGTTCCTTGTGCACGTTCGGGCAGCCCGTTTGTTGTTTTGTCCCATGTGGCATCGTTCGGTCGGGCGCGTCATGTGAGGTCGCCCGACCAGGCGCGTTCGGGTCGGCCCGTTTTGTTCGAGGGCGCCCGTATCAATTTTTCTAAGTTGTGACCACCCGGGTGCATTGTGCACGTTCGGGCATCCCGTTTGCCATTTTATCCCATGTGGCATCATTCGGTTGGGCGCGCCATGTCACGCTGTGTGAGGTTGCCCAACCGGGTGCGTTCGGGTCGGGCCGTTTCGTTCGAGGGCGCCCATATCAATTTTGCTAAGTTGTGACCACCTGGGTGCCTTGTGCACGTTCGGGTGGCCTGTTTTCCATTTTCTCCCATCAAAAAGAGGGAAACATACCCTATCTTCCAGGCTATGCCTATCAATCGCTTGGCCTATTCTTGCTCTCACATGAATGTTGTCTTGCTTAACTGGTACAGAAGAAGGTTTCGCATTATCAACTATTTGTTTGGGACAACTTTTAGTTGTTTCAACACTGCTACAATATTATTCAAGCTTATCCTTTAAACCATATTAGTCTTTTGTACTCTCTTCAACTTTGTAGTGCTTTCCATTTCTCTCAGTCACGTATGTTTCCTTGGTCTATTAAGGGACAAGGTCAACAACATTAGGATGTTTTTGCAATAAACAAGGGTATTTCCAAGACACAGTCAGGTGGAGCAAGAGTATAAGAGCCAAATTTCTCATGAATGTGGGACACTCGAACTTAAGATTTTCTGGAGTAGTCATGAGGTGCAGTCTGGTTATTAAGACTTCATCAGATGGCCATTCTCTGGACTTAAATTGTGTGACAACACTGTGGCTGAGTTTGAAACTGGAGATTGAACATACATTTGGTTTGATTGCAATAGAAATTTTCATCAATAAATGTAAAGCAATGGCTAACAAATAGTATAAATTAATAAATAAAGAAGACATGGCAACAAGCAACAATACTTACAAAATTGTTACATTGAGATGCAAAGAATAAGCAACTATTGTGCACAAACAGAGACCAATGAAACTATCATCTTAACCCCTAACCCCTTAAACACAAATTCCAAACCCCTAACCCATTTAACCCCCTAAACCTCTAAACCCCTGACCCATTTAACCCCTAAACCATAAACCTCTAAACCCTTAACCCCTAACCCCTAAACCCTTAACCCCTAACCCATTTAACCCCCTAAACCCCTAGTAAACCCCTAACCCATTTAACCCCCTAAACCCTAAACCTATAAACCCTTAACCCCTAACCCCTTAAACCCTAAACCTTTAAACCCTTAACCCTAACCCCTTAAACCCTAATTCCCGACCCCTAACCCATCTAACCCCCTAAAACCTAACCCCATTAGCCCCTAACTTCTAACCCCTAAAATCCTTAACTAATAAATCCCCTAACCCCCTAAACCCATAACCCATTTAACCCTCTAAACCCTAAACCTATAACCCCTTAACCCCTAACCCATTTAATCCCCTAAAAATCTAAACCCCTAACCCCTAAACCCTTAACCCCTAACCCATTTAACCCCCTAAACCCTAAACCTATAACCCCTTAACACCTAACCCATTAAACCATAATTCCCAACCCCTAACCCATTTAACCCCCTAAACAATAAACCTTTAAACCCCTAACCCATTTAACCCCTAAACCCTAAACCTCTAAACCCTTAACCACTAACCCTTAAACCCTTAACCCCTAACCCATTTAACCCCCTAAAACCCTAACCGATTTAACCCCCTACCCTAACCCTTAACCCCAAAAATCCTTAACTACTAAATCCCCTAACCCCCTAAACCTCTAAACCCCTATAATCAATTTAAACCCCTAAACCCTAAACCTCTAAACCCCTATAATCCATTTAAACCCCTAAACCCTAAACCTCTAACCCCTTAACCCCTTAACCCCTAACCCCTAGCTAAAATCCTTAACTTCTAAATCCCTTAAGCCTCGAAACCTCTAAATGCCTAACCCATTTAACCCCCTAAAACCTAAACCTCTAACCCTTAACCCCTAACCCCTTAAACAATAATTCCCAACCCCCAACCCATTTAACCCCCTAAACCCCTAAAACCCTAACCCATTTAACCCTAACCTCTAAACCCCTAACCGATTTAACCCTAATACAACCTCTAAACCCTTAACCCCTAACCCCTAAACCCTGAACCCCTAACCGATTTAACCCCCTAAACCCCTAGTAAACCCCTAGCCCATTTAACCCCCTAAACCCTAAACCTACAAACCCTTAACCCCTAAAACCTAACTGCATTAGCCCCTAACTTCTAACCCCTAAAATCCTTATCACCCTAATCCCTAACCTTAAATCCTAACCCATTTAACCCCCTGACTTCCCTAAACCTATAAACCCTTAACCCCTAACCCCATAAAACCTAAACCATTAAACCCTTAACCCTAACCCCTTAAACCCTAATTCCCGACCCCTAACCCATTCAACCCCCTAAAACCTAACCCCATTAGCCCCTAACTTCTAACCCCTAAAATCCTTAACTGCTAAATCCCCTAACCCCCTAAACCCCTAACCCATTTAACCCCCTAAACTCTAAACCTATAACCCCTTAACCCCTAACCCATTTAACCCCCTAAAACTCTAAACCCATAACCCATTTAACCCCTACACTATAAACCTCTAAACCCTTAACCCCTAACCCCTAACCCCTTAACCCCTAACCCATTTAACCCCCTAAACCCTAAACCTATAACCCCTTAACACCTAACCCGTTAAACCCTAATTCCCAACCCTTAACCCATTTAACCCCCTAAACGATAAACCTCTAAACCCCTAAACCCTTAACCACTAACCCTTAAACCCTTAACCCCTAACCCATTTAACCCCCTAAAACCCTAACTCATTTAACCCCCTACCCTAACCCTTAACCCCAAAAATCCTTAACTACTAAATCCCCTAACCCCCTAAACCTATAAACCCCTATAACCCATTAAAACCTTAAACCCTAAACCTCTAACCCCTTAACCCCTTAACCCCTTAACCCCTAACCCCTAGCTAAAATCCTTAACTGCTAAATCCCCTAAGCCCCTAAACCTCTAAATTCCTAACCCATTTAACCCCCTAAACCCTAAACCTATAACCCTTAACCCCTAACCCCTTAAACACTAATTCCCAACCCCCAACCCATTTAACCACCTAAACCCCTAAAACCCTAACCCATTTAACCCCCTAAACCTCTAAACCCTTAACCCATTTAACCCCTAAACCTTAAACCTCTAAACTCTTAACCCCTATCCCCTAAACCCTTAACCCCTAACCCATTTAACCCCCTAAACCCCTAGTAAACCCCTAACCCATTTAAACCCCTAAACCCTAAACCTATAAACCCTTAACCCCTAAAACCTAACCCCATTAGCTCCTAACTTCTAACCCCTAAAATCCTTAACTGCTAAATCCCTTAACCCACTAAATCCCTAACCCATTTAACCCCCTAAACCCTAAACCTATAACCCCTTAACCCCTAACCCATTAAACCCTAATTCCCAATCCCTAACCCATTTAACCCCCTAAACCATAAACCTCTAAACCCCTAACCCATTTAACCCCTAAACCCTAAACCTCTAAACCCTTAACCACTAACCCTTAAACCCTTAACCCCTAACCCATTTAACCCACTAAACCCCTAAACTGCTAACCCATTTAACCCCCTAAACCCTAAACCCTTAACCCCTAACCCCTTAAACCCTATTTCCAAACCCTAACCCATTTAACCCCCTACCCTAACCCTTAACCCCAAAAATCCTTAACTACTAAATCCCCTAACCCCTTAAACCTCTAAACCCCTATAACCCATTTAAACCCGTAAACCCTAAACCCCTAATTCACTATATACACAGATCATGAATGTGAGAAGGCTGTTTGCAGATTATATTATTATTGTATCAAAAGTGTAATTATTTCTGTGTAGTTATATGTTTCTAGTCAAAAACCTCATCTTCAGAAATAATTTCTTGTCATTTTCAAAATTAACTGCTTCATTGAGCACAACATGCAACTTATCTAATACTTTATTGAAGCTGAGAGCTCCATCTTTGGGGCAAGATGATTTTCGGGTGCTAACTCCACACTGTGTGGGGTTAATTAACCCTATGCCTACAATGTTTACTTTTTGCATATCGAATTGTGTGGGGGTAGATAACTCGTAGCCATATCACATAGGCCCCATTCACTTACGAAGGTTCCCCAAACTCTGCCCCAATTTGGTTGATCTTGATCAGCTTGAAAATTTTGAATTTTCATTGATGGTTGCTTTTCCTCTCGCTCGAATGAAAAAGGAAGATGAATTTCATCTTTTTCCTCCATAATTTCCACATTCGACATCTATTGTAGCTATTCATCTACGCTCATCTAGAATCACCACAAGTTGTACTTTTTTTTTTGCAATGGATTCTTGATGTTGATCTCGACGAGATTTATCCTCCTCAAAAAACATATCCTGGTTATAAGCATGGTTGTGGTATGTTGATGTTCAGACGAAAACTACAACTTGTAGCCCTTGATCTGATAGGGTCTGGTTACCTTGATATTAACAATGGTGTATTCATACTCCTTCTGAATAACCAATAGTGTCATAGTGATGTCAGCTAACTTCTTTGGAAAGCCTTCCTAGCAGGCAATACTTATGACTTGGCTGAAGCCTCAACACGTTCAGAGCATTTGGAATGACCATTCTCTTCTTCTGGTCATATGGTGGGGGAACCCCTTCAAAAGCCCTTAGCATAGAAAGTGCTGCAGCACCAAGCTTGTTTTTGTGTGGAATCATTCCTCTAATTTTCCAGTAGTCAAATCCTTCTCTTTATTGTCATTTGCCCATACCTAACCAATGAGAGCACAAGAACACCTATTTCTATAAAAGCACCTATAACTTATCTTACTTTATTTTCATTTTCCCATAACTAACCAATGAGAACACAAGAACACCTATTTATATAAAAGCACCTATAATACTTTTGTGGGTTTCACTAATATCCCTTTAGTTAGTGTGTGCACAGTAGCCTAGATCCTAAAGTGATTCCCGTACAATGATAATCCACTAGGTGTAGTTGTTCTTAAAAGAATATACATGGATAGATGTCCTATTTATGGCCAACTTCCACCAAAATGGTTCCCCCTACCTACCTAGTAACTACATTACATTTATTTCATGACAAGACTACCCTACAACCCACCAAAATTTCTATCATATCCTTGACGTCAACAACAATTTGTTGTTCAAGATATAGCTAAGTTGGAACAAACTTAGCTCTAGAGCTTACGATATTTTTCCACCTCTAATGTTTATAAACCAACAGATATAAAATTTCTAAATCACGTGGGAGCCCTTTAAGTATCACATTTCCTATATTGACTCTGTCTTAAAAATCATGGAAAATGTCCATAGATGAGTTATCCTTACTAAACCAAGAATTTCATTGAAAATAATCATTCATACCATAACATTACTACTTCCCTTTTAACCACATAAAACTTATATTTGAGTTACCATAATTCATCTTTAATATCACATAATTAGATTAAAAATCAACCAAAATCCCTAGTTTATGAAAAAAAATTCAACAATTTTATATAATTAATAATTTAAATAAATATCTTAGATCTAATGTCATTAATAATTATTTTTAATAAAAAATAACACTTATTTACCCAAACCCCTTATTAACCCCAAGAAAAGTCTCACACATTTTATTTAATGGAATTTGAGTGGCCTTAAAAAACACACGTATTTCATTTCAAAATGTCAAAAATTTTCAAATATCAAAAGTTTTAATTTCCCTCATTCATTTCCCTCCGCTGGTTGCATGGTTTGTCCAGGGAAGGAGGGAGGATGCAGAAAATCCTGTTTGGAGGCGCAGTTCAGGGTTAAAACAAAGTCGCTCTATCTATTAGCTCTGTGGCCAAAGGTTTTCAAATAAGCGGAAGTTGCAAAAGGGTTTCTGAGCCATCTTTGATATTGGGGTTTCGTTGTTCTTTTGGTTTGGTTTCTGTGGGTTTCGTTGAGTTTTATTTTAGGTTCTAAATTCTGAGGCATCGCACACAACATCATCACATCTACATGCATCGCACCTATATCTTTGGCACTTCAATTATAATAGTCACATCACATCCATAATCTTGGAGACTAGCATTATCTTTGTGAGGAAATATGTATGTAATAAAAAGACTGGAACGTTGACCTGAAGCCATATGTCCTGCATCAAAAACATAATAAGTGATCTTCAGATTCGTTGATTGCATCCTAGAGGAGTTACACGCAGATCTATTGAAATAGGAAGCAACCTAATGATGCTTTTCTTACCTTAATCGCTGAGCGATCTTCTGCAACAATTCTTGATGTATTGAGCGGCGACAGAGGGGCAGTTCAGATCTGATCCAAATCTGAGTTGGGTCAATAGAAAAAATGCGAGAGATCCTTCACATTCAGGGGGGCCAATGTGGCAACTAGATCAGCTCCAAGTTCTGGGAAGTGGTTTGTGAAGAACAAGGGATCGATCCTATTGGGATATATCAGGGCACTTCAGATCTACAACTTGAAAGGGTTAATGTTTACTACAATGAGGCGAGCTATGGGAGATTTGTGCCCCGCTCCTTTCATTGGAAAAACCATTCAACCAAGCTATTCCAACTTCAGTTAGTGGTATCGTATTTGTTCCTATTTGTCCACATATCACTTTTATTTAATATTTTCTTCTACTATCCGTTTATCAATTTGAGAGCTCCTGTAGTAGCAATATGAGGTTTCTTTCATGTTTGTTTTAAGAGAAATCTTAATAAAATGGGTTAACCTTCTTGCAGGTATGTGATATGGCTTGTAATTTTTGCAGTGTATCATCTTCCGACTCTCTAGGTAATGGGAATCGATATAAAGATGAATTTATCTTTATTTTTAACATTATTCTTGTCATCGGTGCTGGCTCTTGTGGTTTTCCATATTACATTTATTTGTCTATGGTACATGGGCATTGTTGCTCGTGTAGCAGGCAAATGACCATAAATTCTTACCATTTTACAAAACAGCGCTGTAAGAAATTCTTGAATTATTGAAACATCACATGTTTAATACTGTAAAAACAACAGTTTTGAGCTTAAAAATTGACTATTTTGTTGTCAATGCTGCAGGTTTTAAGTATAGCCTATTGTGTTTTCTACAGCCATTATGGCAATCGAGCTTCCTTGAGAAGTAAGTGGTTTGGAAGGAGACATTCTGGTCGTTTAATTGTAGATTCATTGAATAAACCAGATGATGCTACCTGGTACTCCGGGTTGACTCATATGCATGAGATGAAAGAGCAAATTTGCTCTACTTTGTTTGCTCTTGTTGGGTCTGCAAGCGATTATCCTGTATTTTCCAAGTGGGTTATCTATGGTGAGGTATGTTTTTATCACTTATAAGTTTTCTTTGTTCTTTGTTTCTAGAATCTGTCCCCTTGTATACAACTTTTTATAGTGGTCGACCTGAATTTTGACTTAAAGTTTAGCTAAATCCTAAGTTCTTAAAAATGATAGGATGCAATTATTTTTATTTTAAGTTGAACTGCTTCACATAATCAATTGGGTTATTAAATGAAATTTTTTCATTTCTTGTTACAGTTAGTTTTCCATGAAGCATGTGTCGGGCCTTTTGACACTATATCACCAATTTATTCTCTTTGGGCAACATTTATAGGACTATACATTGCAAATTATGTGGTGGAACAATCGACTGGATATGCCTTAACATGGTCATGAAATTGTGTTGTAGATTTTTAAATACATATGAATGCACAACATACATTAATTTATGCACGTCTGTCTGTGTCCTAAATACATACATTGGTGATATCTGAGTGCCTCTGTGTATGCTCATATGTTTACATGTGCATCCGTTCTCAAGTGTGCATATAGGTTTGGTGTATTATCCTTTTTCATGTGAGATATATCCATCATCCTTTATCTATCTATCGTAACATGTATCTTAAGTTGTGCAAGTAAAAAACATCCCTCATTTTCTTTCTCTTTCATTCTGTGCTTATATTATACACTAAAAAACACCCCTAGTTAACTTGGAATTTGACAATTTACAATTTGGCTTTGACACACCCTGAATCTCTATCAAATTTGGAGTACCAGAAGACACAAATGTCACCAGATTTTCTGGACATGGTTCCTTGGTATTCACGGTATGCATGTTACTACATGGTTTTCAAGATAATGGTGCATCAAAAAAGTATTGTGGACTCATGATGACAAGAATCTATGGTGCAGGACATCAGCTGATTTGGTCAAGACATTTTTTGACCTTTTGGTATCTGTAACCCTATTTGTTGGTTGCTTTGATATGCGGATGATGCAGGTAATTCTGGGAAAATGCTAAAACCTCGCCATCTGAGATCAAATTAGATTGTTTTATGTTATTCTAAATTCTATCCCACAATCTTTGAAATGTTTGTTGACCCTACACTTGATCTGCATTTTATGAATGTTTTATGGTCTAGGCAGTAATGAGTAGGGCTCAAGAAATTTCGGCAAAAGAGGGTTTTCTTTATGATCACCTCAGCACAAAAGAAGAACTGTGGTTTGACTGCATGGCAGATACTGGGGATGGTGGAAACTCCTCTTATAGTATAGCTCGACTGCTTGCCCAACATTCTTTAAGAGTAAGCATTGAGGACCATTCCAATGATCTGCCTCGTGGCGAATTGCTTCTTGTGGGAGGAGATCTTGTGTGAGTTTATGTTGAACTTTACTAGTTTCCTTATTCTTATCTTCAGTGTAAAACTAGTTATAGCATTTTAATAGAAGATTCAAATGTTTTTTCCTTGGGAAAATGCTGCACATATTACAGCAAGATACATGTTTAGTCAAGACCCAAGATTGTTCCATCCAAGGGCCAGAGTGGTCAGACAAAAGCCCCCTGCCTACATAGGAAAAAGGGTTACCAAATCCACTTTGGCACCGACTTAAGAATGTACATCTTTTCTAAAAAAGGAAATTTTGGCTGAGAGGTGAATAACCAAGCCAGATTTAAATACAACAACTTCTTCCAAATCGAATGAAGTGTTATAGCTCATGAAAAGTGCCCGATAACATTGTTTCCATAAGGGAGAAATGCCTGTCAGGTGGATTACATCCCACGTAGCCATTCTTCCGTCAGGTATAACATGGAATGTATCTAGTGAGCATTAATTGTATTTTTTGAAAATGAAAGAAAGCTGTTGTAGCTTCCTTTTGGGGAAGTTGTATTCCATGGAGGAGGCAAAATATATAGTCAGTGTAATAGTTGCCTATAGAGTGATAGACTAATATGGTACATGTGGCACATAAATCCCCTGACTTATAGTAGAAATGCAATTATTTGATTTTATTGCTGTGGAACTACCTCATATAAATAAAGATACGAGTCAGTAATTTGTGGGTCCTAGGATTTACTCAAACACAAATGTTGAAATCTAGTTTTACTGCAGCTCAAATAAGGATGGTCTTTCATGTTAGGTAATCATGATAATTAGATATCAGAAGACACATGATACATGAAATTTTCATATGTTTATGCATATATAAGGGTATTTGTTTCATATAGAATGATGCAATTGCTTTAAGCGATTGTGTCATTGCACATGTATCAGTTCTTGAGAAAATCTTGTAAAAGTACCTTTTTGTAGGCCATTGTGAAAGAGAGGGTATGTTAGAATTCTTTCTCTTGCATTTCTAGTGGCTAAAGATTGAAGCCAAAACATCTTCTATTGAAAATCCATTTTTACTCAAACACAAATGTTGAAAGCTAGTTTTACTGCAGCTCAAATAAGTATGGTCTTTCATGTTAGGTAATTATGATAATTAGATATCAGAAGACTCATGATACATGAACTTTTCATATGGTTATGCATATATAAGGGTATCTGTTTCATATAGAATGACACAATTTCTTTAAGCTATTGTGTCATTGCAAATGTATCAGTTCTTGTGAAAATCTTGTAAAAGTACCTTTCTGTAGGCCATTGTGAAAGACAGGGTATGTTAGAATTCTTTCTCTTGCATTTCTAGTGGCTAAAGATTGAAGCCAAAACATCTGCTATTGAAAATCCATTTTTACTCAAACGCAAATGTTGAAAGCTACTTTTACTGCAGCTCAAATAAGGATGGTCTTTCATGTTAGGTAATCATGATAATTAGATATCAGAAGACACATGATACATACAATTTTCATATGGTTATGCATATATAAGGGTATCTGTTTCATATAGAATGACACAATTGCTTTAAGTTATTGTGTCATTGCACATGTATCAGTTCTTGAGAAAATCTTGTAAAAGTACCTTTCTGTAGGCCATTGTGAAAGATAGGGATGTTAGAATTCTTTCTCTTGCATTTCTAGTGGCTAAAGATTGAAGCCAAAACATCTGCTATTGAAAATCCATTTTTACTCAAAAAAATAATCTTTCTTTTAGATTGGAACCAAAAGAACCGTTTCATTTTTTAAAATATTTTTAACCTTTCGTCGGAATTCTGACGTTTCATAAGCGTCGGTCTTCCGACGCTTTAAACGTTTTATTAGTTTGTTGCTATTGCGACGTTTATTTATTTTTTTAAATTTTTAAACGTTCGTTGGTATTGCAACGCTTCATAAGCGTTTGCCTTCTAACGCTTTAAATGTTTTAACCTTTCGTTGGTATTGCGACATTTCAGCCTTTCGTCGATATTGCTACGTCTCATTTTTTTTAATAAATTTTTAAACGTTCGTCGTTATTGCGACATTTTCCAAAGCGTTAGTCTTCCGACGCTTTAAACGTTGGAAGAGGTAACGTCGGAATTGCGACGCATATGGATCGTCAGAAGACCGACACTTTGGAAAATGTCGGAAGAGCGATGGATTGGAAAATGTCGGAAGAGCGATGGTTTGGAAAATGTCGGAAGAGCAACAGTTGTTTGGAAACGTTGGAAGAACGACAGTTTTTTGGAAACGTCGGAAAAGTGTCGCTCTTCCGACACTTTATTGAAGTGTCAGAATTGCGACGTAATGGCTAACCACGTTTTTCCCAGCCTCAAACTATTTCTCTTGTGACGCCTATGTGTCGGAATAGCGACGAAGTGGCTGTCGGAAATTGGGGCAAATATACTAGTGATTTGATCTTACCTTTGACTTGTTTTAGCTTTTTTTTGTTGTTTAAACATTTTAGATCCTCTAGCTTCTCCCACTTCCTCCCACCATTGTTTCATATTGTTCAAAAAATGATGATGATCCAACCAAACGAATTCAAATCTGAAAGGTATGTTTGGTGGTATTTCCATTATTTGAACGTCCAAAAGGGTAGGCTAATAATCAAACCCACCATAGTATAGAATATTGGATTCTATATTGATTCCTTAGATGTTTATTTCCTCCGAAACTAAAAATCTATCCAAATGAGAGACCAACATATATTTCCCCCATATTTTGTTATTCCAGGTGTAAATTCAATTTTTTGCTTCTATGTCCACCAATTTCATGGTGTCGATCATTTTCTAGAAACTCTCCGAGTCGTGATATAGCTTCCTTGTGCCTCCTTTCTTTTCTTCCAAGATGAGGATCATGTTAAAATCCCTTGCTAATATTCATTTTGAGCGTGGGTTTATTTTTCAGAGATCCCACAAATATTAGATGAATTTGAGATTCTCATCAATCCTTTGTGGGCCATACACATTCGTATAGAGGATCTGATCTGGAGAACCAAGGAATTGTATAATGATAGAGAGGGAGTTTCAAGTGGATTCAAAGGAGATAAGTTGTATCTTATGAGGGTTCCATAGGGTTAATATTCCCCCTGTTGCATTCTGAGCTTTAATATCTACAAATTCATATCTATCGCAAAATTCCCCACCACTTATTTTCAATTGTTCAATTGAGCACTTATTCTCTTGAATGAAAATGATATCTGGGTTTTGTTTTTTCATCTTATTCTTGGGATATTGAAGACTTATGTCCAAATATTCATCTAGCTATTGGAGCTGAGCTATTTTTCCTATATTCCCTTCCTTCTCTTGGGGCTGATACGATTCCCCCAAGTTTTCTATGTTGGTTGGAGAATCCCGCATCACTTTTTACTAGTCCTTTTTTTCCTAAGCTTTTTCGGTCTCTATTTACTCCTGTAGGTTTTCAACCATGAAATCGTAGAGGTTATTTCATTCCTTTTTTCCTAGAAGGCTTCTGCTATTGTTTCCTTCCTTCTTTACCTTTTTCACCTACTTTTATGAAACCATTAGAGTCTTTATTAGAATGAGCTTTTGGTGGCTTTGTTTTGACAATGAGAGTGCATTCTCTAAAGATATTCCCATGTTCATGGCTTCATCTACATCGGAAGGGAATTTTATTGCAGTCAATATTCTATGACCAAACTGCATCCTCGTATTATATAGTTACTGCATTCAGAAGAGCACCCAATACATCCATTTCAAAAAACATTCATGCATACACAATATATTTACCCTATTGGTCCACTTAGATAGATTCATAAATCATCCTAGACAGTTCTCGATTGCTTTTAGAGTTTTCAACAACCAGAAATATATAGGAAAATAATATAACATTATCAACACTAGGATGGAGGCAAATGTTTCTTTCTCATGTATGAAGATTTCTTTCTAGAATGACATGTACAACCCTTCTGAGGAGAGGAAGTACGGTCGTCCCTTAAAGACCTTGTCTCTAGATTCTAGGTTACCAAATAAAATCGTAAATAATCCTTTGAAACCTAGATGGAGGTCAACTTCTCCTTTTTGTGCCAAACGTACTAGATCTAGGTTCATAACACCTTCTAATTGGGCCACATCCCCATAAATTTACAGATCAACGCATATGTTTTCATATGGAATCAAAGAGCTTGGGTTTGTGGATATGTAATCAACAACCTAGGATTATTATTGGTATTAGACTTGCAAGCTCCGTTTGGGTTCGACATTGCAAGAATCGGTCCTTTCCCTAAGGACCCTTCATCAACTGCTTTGGAATTGCACCATTTGACTCTGCATCCTTCGTTGTCTCCATGTGTTTGTTTCCTTGTGTAGTATTCCCTGTCGTATCAAAATGGGCCTGAAACCCACCTTAGGTTCCTTGTCAACCAAGATATTTGGATAGGAAAAATAAGTGCTCCTTCCCACTATTGCTTCCAAGCCGACTCATACCTTTGCAGACTTTGGATTTCCCGCCTTCACTTGCAAATCTCGTCCACCCCTTGGTGTTTTCTTTGATACATCTCACTTAATCTATTTTATTATATATATTTCTTAAAATAGATTAAATTTTTTAAATTAATCTAAAATATGTAATGTAATATGTTTTTAATATGCATTTATGAAATTTAAGATGTAAAATTATATTTTCATTTAAATTTTTTTTATCATTCTAAATTATTATTAATTTATTTATTATATATAAAAAAATATTTATGTGGGTGTTATTTTTGAATAGTATTTCCTAAATTATAATTTAATTATCAATAACTATTAGGTGGATGATAAATATTTAATCTCCACAGAATATTCATAATAGTATACACAAATCAATAGTTGATATTTATCTTCAAAGTAGCTATTGTGCTTCTTTTAGTTGAATTGATTAAGTAAACAAGTATCATATGAAGTGAGTTATGGTTTTTTAATCATGTGGTGTTGAAGTTAATGGTATTGGCCCATGGTATTTTAACAAATTCTATTTATATATCAAGAATCTCCATGGTTAAGAATGTTGTTTTATATGTGTGTGTTTACTATAAATGGCATGCCTAACTTGTGGTTTGAGTAGTAGCAACCCATGGGAATACTTGTGGATTTCACATAGCCCCAGACACACTAGGCCTTAGCTTGGATGGATTTTTTCCCATGGGGTTTAAAACCGGTGACCTTTACATGACAAAGTGCCTTAACAGAACACCACCATCTACTCTAAGCCCAATGGGAATTAAGTGTGTGTGTGTGTGTGTGTTTATTTATTAATTATTTTTATAATTACAAATAATTACAAATAAACTTATAATTTAGTTAGCTTTTATGATTTTTTAAATTTTAACAATGTGACATGTATCATGAAGTAAGTGTTTTGATGCTTATTGTCATTTACCAACCATTTAATTTATATGGATGTGTTAGTTATTTAGTGTTTTAATATCCACAAAGACTGTAATTCTATTATATATATCTTAAAATTAACTACGTCCATAAGAGTGTCTATTTTAGAATCATATTTTTTAGAATTTTAATCAGGTTGTCCAATTAATTTAATTAATTAATTAAAAATCCACGAGATATAGAATAGATGGTGATAGGTGTTATGTTAAGACACTCTATTAAAAATCCATGAGATATAGAATAGATGGTGATAGGTGTTATGTTAAAACACTCTATGGTGAAAAGGTCACCAGCTCCTAGATTGTATCTAATCAAACCACATGTTAGGTGTGCTAGCCATGTCAGTACTCACATTACTTGACAAAATAAATAATTAACTAACAAAAATGGCATATGAATGGCTAGAAAAAATACCATGTGAAGTGAGTTATGGTATTTTGGGTATTTGATATTGATAAGACATGGTATTGACCCATGGTATTGTAACAAAATCTATTTACAGATTAAGAATCTCTATAGTAAAGTGAGATAAATTTCTACAGTTAAAAATCTTGTTCCATGCTTTTTTAAATGTATATATGTTTAACTTATAATAATGTTTTTTATAATTAATAATACTAATAATTTAAAATATTGTTATAATTTAGATAGTTTTTATGGTTTTTATTTTTAAATTTTAGCAACATGAGATATGGTACTTATTATAGATTTATGTGTAACATAGTCTAAATAATAGATGAAATGGTCCTTTTTGTGGAATTATTCATGGTAAATTCTCTACAAATGTCTGTGTATATTTTTAAAAATAATATATTTATGTTGTTTGATTTTCAAAGATTGAGTCCTTAGGGGTTTCTCAAAGCGTTGAATCCATTTTTGCATTTAAAAGTGAATTTTAAACAACAAGAAATCACAATCTAGTTAGAAATTGTATTGTCTAATTGCGTAAAAACTATTTCATCTATTAGTTAGACTTTGCCTTTAATTTATATGGTTGTGCTAGTATAAAGATAGATATAACAATATTATTCATGTGAAAATTGTATGTTTCCAAAAACAAAACATTATTACGATGAAGTTTATTAATATTTTTAATCATGATTTAATTATTTGATTCAATATTCATTAATAATGTTGAAATGGAATTATATTATAAATGTTATATGTTAATTTCACTTGTTTATAAAACATTTAGGATCATTATGATATAATGAATGATAATTGTAATTTATATTTTATGTTGTTTTTCTTAAAGAGAGAATTGATAACTAGTTAAAACGACTTAGGATTGGGTGTAATTCAAACTAATTAGTTATTAAGAATATATCCAACGACTCCTAACTCTCTCTCTCTCACACACACACACACACACACATATATAGGCTGAGTGCATAATTACAGTAATCAATGTTTCTATTTGAGAATAAACATTCTAGAAATTTAATTTAATTATCAATGATTATTTCATGAATGGTAGAGATTTAAACTCTATGGAATATGCCAGAATATTCATAATAGTATACAAATATTAATAGTTAATATTTATCTCTACTTATGTTTATTTAATTAATTTATGTAATTTATATCAAATTTATTTAATTATAGAAAAAGTTATATCCACATGTGTCATATATGGTATTTATAAGCCATGGTATTGTAATGATAGCTATTTACAAATTAATAATTTTCATAGTAAAGTAGGGGTTCATGTTTTTTAAAATGTATATATATTTAACTCACATAATAATAATAATAATAATAATAATAATAATAATAATAAGTGTTCTACAACCTAGTATAAGGGAGATGTGTAGGCATCATGTAAGTATGTCAATATTGGATCTATTACATATTACATATGGCACAAATTCACATGCAAACATGTAAACATAACTAAACACAATATTCATATTAATTTTTATATTTTGATTTTAATATGCTTGATCTAATTTAAAATTCATAACATTTATCATAATATATAATTTATAACCATAGGTTAGGGTGATTTTAGGCGTCATGTAACTATGTCAATATTGGGTCTATTACATATTACACATGAAAGAGATACACACATATATAAGCATAGCTAAACACAATATTATTTTTATTTTTAATGTTTTAATTATAATATTCTTTATCTAATTTAATATTCATAAAATTTATTAGAATACATAATTTATAACCATAAATTACATTTAAAGCACCATCTATCAGATAATAATATATATCTTAATATATTATTTTATAATTTATACCTTTGTTAAAATAATTTAATATATATAAAATTTTCAAATATGATTTATATCTATTGGTTAGGGTTAAGGAACCAAAAATTACGTTTAAAACATTCTTCGATCTATGCTTGGAGTTGAGGAAAGTTATCATTAAGGGGGGATATTCTCTAATGCTTTCTTCCTTCTCCTATTGTGTCACCTTTGTAAATCCTTCAATCCTATCCCAAGTTGTTCTTAAGGGGGAATGTTAGGATATTTCGACACATAGGAAATAGTTAAGTATAACTTGGTCTAGCATAGAGTTAGGTAAAGTGTGTTTATTTACTATGTACTTTTGTAACTTATAGCCCGACAGTC
This sequence comes from Pinus albicaulis, assembly GCA_034641835.2. Taxonomy (NCBI): domain Eukaryota; kingdom Viridiplantae; phylum Streptophyta; class Pinopsida; order Pinales; family Pinaceae; genus Pinus; species Pinus albicaulis. The sequence goes on from CM076580.1 coordinate 69,648,871, forward strand.
ACGATATGTAGTGATCCGAAAGTTCATTCTCTCCTCGGTATTACCGATACTTGATCTGTGGTTTAACACCCGATTGGTCCATGATCTCTATTTAAAGAGCATGGAGGGTCGTTTGCCCAATGATTGTTTATGAGAGAAGCTTATGTAAATTTTATTTCTTTATATTAATAAACTGCCTGAAGTGGACACATTGGCTCAGGCTGTGGACTGTTTCCCTCTTTGAGGGTTTTAACCACGTCAAATACTAGTGTACTGATCTATGATCTGTTTGTGAGCGGTGACCTTTGGTGTTTGATCTAAGGAACTTACCTTGTAAATTCCTATAGACCATTGAGAGACTTCCTAAGGCGACAAAAAATGCTAGAGTCATTTTGGATAAAGCCAGGGGGTTGTTCCATGTATATTTCTTCATGCAAGTCCCCATTTAAGAAGGAAGATTTAACATCCATATGATGGACTTCCATTTGAAGGAGGCAGAAATGGAAAGAACAAGGAAGATATAATTAATTTTGGTAACAGGGGAGAAGGTTTCAGTATATTCAATGCCTTCAACTTGTGAAAATCCTTTAACAATAAGACAAGCTTTATGTTTATCCACTTTTCCATCTGGTCCAAACTTTTTTCTATAAACCCATTTGCATCTGACAAGTTTCCTTAACTTTGGAAGAGGAACAAGACCCCCAACTATCGTTTACCAATAGGGAACATTATTCTTCATTCATAGCTGCATCCCAATCTAGATGACCTGAAGCTTCTTCAAAGGTGTCTGGATCATGATTTTCTGGAACTTGAGCCAATAAAGAAGAGGCTCTGTCGAACTGAGAATGTGTAAGACATTGATCTGCAGGGTCACCTGCAAGAGAACCTACTGCATCCCGAGTAGAGCGGATCCATTTTGGAAGATGTGGAGCTGAAGGAAGATCTTGAGGAGGTGGAGGAGGATTTTCATCCTCACTATCATCATCCAAACTAGAAGGAATGGTGTCAAAAGTAGAATATATAGAGAGATGTGGCACATATGATGAATTAGGCTCGCAGGCCAAAGGTGGCACACCCGCCGAACTAGGCTCGCAGGCCGATATATTTTCAAATTTTCTTACATCTCTTCTAATGATTACATTTTTGGATTTGGGTTGAAGAAGTCTATATCATTTTACATCTTTAGAATATCCAACGTAAATGCATTTTTCACTCTTAGATTCTAAGGCTTTATGTTTCTCATCTAGAATATGGGCCCAAGCTTCACTTCCAAAAACACGAAAGTGACTTACATCTAGTTTGATTGAGCTCTAGGCTTCTTCTAGATTTATATTCCTTAAAATCTTAGTAGGAGTGCGATTTACTATGTAATTTTCACACTTAATTTCTTCTGCCCAAAAAGTAATACTAAGTCCTTTAGATTGAAGAATACAATTATCCATTTCTTTTAGAGTGAAATTCTTCCTTTCAGCTACAGCATTTTGTTGTGGAGTATACGGAAATTTATGTTGCAGTTAAATGCCATGCTCAGTGAAAAAGTTGATAAATTTGTCGTTAACATATTCTCCTCCATTGTCAGATCTTAAATTAAGAATTTGATGTCCATATTTTTTCTCAAGAAGGCCTTAAAGGCCAAGAACATGTTAAAAAATTCACTCTTGAGTTTTAAGAAGTATACCCAAGTGCGTCTAGAAAAATCATCGATGAAAGTTAAGAAGTACTTGTAGCCAAAGAAAGAAACAACTGGAAGTGGACCACATAAATCAATGTGCACAAGCTACAAAGGGGCTGAAGCGTGCCAAGGGACACGTTTGTCAAAACTGTCCCGATGATGTTTTCCAAGTACACAATCGGAACAAACACCATCTCGAAAAGATATGATAGGAAGACCTATCACAATTTTTTCTTTACATAGAGTTTAAAGAGAACGATAGTTTAAGTGACCAAATTGCTCATGCCAAAGTTTTCTCACTTCATAATTATGAGCAACAAAAACAGAGGGAAGACATGATGACCCAAATTTTTCGAACTTATACAACCTTGTGGAATCATCAGCAATGCCAGTAGCTAAAATATGTCTAGGATCTCTTAGGTCCTTAATTACAACATCATGAGGTAAGAATTCTATGGTTTTCTCTTCACCTGAATGAGTTATCTGATAAACAGATAGAAGGTTGTAGGACAAGATAGGAACACATAATACATCATTAAACTGACCTTTATCTAGATGAATAGTTCCAGACCCTATAAAACTAAGAGATCTATCATCACCAACATAAATATTTTTGGTGTTACAATCATTTAAAGAAGAAAAAATGGCTTTATTTTTTTCCAGGTGGTAAGATGCTCCAGAATCAATGAGCCACTCATGAGAATGAGAAGAAGAAGAGACGTTCAATGCATAACTAGATCTTGATGCTTGACAACCACATGCAGAAAGTTCCATTCCCGAAGATGAAGTTGAAGAGTTCTCCAAATGGATGTTGTGATTCTTCATTGATGCATCCAAGGATTCCATCTTCTTAAAACATTTTGACTCTACGTGGCCATCATGATTACAAAAGTTGCAATGCATATATGTATTCTTCCCTTTGTTTTTATTTTCCTTATCAGTTTGTTGAGTTTCTTTTTCAGTTTGCGGCTGAAATTTCTTAATACCCTTGTTTTGTTTAGGACCATTCTTTTTAGGATGCTGCTTCTTAGGATTCTTTGGATATGGTTGCTGCTGGGCTGCTAAGGCTTTCTTAGAATAGTTTCCAGTATTAATAAGACCAAGGTGTAAGAGTTTTTCTTGTTCTCTTATCAAAGAATTGCAAAAGGAATCAAAAGAGGGGGAATTTTAGGTTGTTCCTTGAGAAATGAGGGCTTCTCTAGTGGAATGGAAGGTAGAAACAAATACAGAGTATGCATGGCCTAACTTAGCAAGAATGGAATAGATAAGACTACCATCTTCCTTTTTGACCTTAAAAACTTATAAAAAAAGTCTAAGTGTCTTGAATTTGGACAAAAAATATTCAATAGAGGATAAATCATTGGGGTCCAAAGTAAGCAACTCATTTTCAAGCTGGTGGGCTTTGCTTTCATTTTTAATACCAAAAATAGTATTTAGCTTTTTCATAGCTTTAGTAGGGGAGTCAATTTCTTTTATATGAAATCTAAGATCTTGAGAAATGGATATTACTATCAACCCTCATGCTTGATCTTGTTTATTTTCCCATTTAGCCATTTTATCTGCATCGATAGGTTTAGATTCTTGTCCTAAGGCTATTCTATAAAGCCCTTTACTTATAAGTAAGTATACCATGTAGGATAGCCAATGGAAATAATTAGTGATGTTAAGAATAACCGGGAATGCCTTTTTCATTTGTAAAAACTGAAACTGAAAAGGTTGCAACTAACTGCTCCAATGGAAATATCTCGAAAAATTAGGCTGGTTAAAAAAAAAACGGCTTTGAAAATGAATTCCGGATGAAGAAGTTATGAAAAACAATTGTAGTAGCTTTTGAGTAGTTACGTGATAGGTTTAAAGTTAATGATGAAGTCGTACATAAAAAAAAAAATTCCCCACCTTTTCCAAACTTAATATAATAAGCTCACTTTTAAAAAACTACTACTTTATGTGACCCAATTTTATAAGTAAGTGAGAGTCACTTTTACAATGTTACTTTTACATGCACTTTTTAAATAAAGCCCTTTAAAAAAAAAAAAAGGCAACTTGCAAAAAATCTTTTTAAGAAATAGTAACTTGACAAAAAGATTTTATAAAAATAATCTTGACAAAGAAACTTGAACCCAAGACCTCTATTCGCATAAAGTAACTTTACACCAAGTGATCTAGTAAAATGATTCTTTAATTGTTTGAAAGGAGGAAGGTTTTTTTTTTTTTGCTCTATGATGTGCGTGATTTTTCCTACAAAAAAAACAACCGTGCAAACAAAAAAAATTAAAATCCTTACAGAATCATGTTTGGTTTCTGGTTTGTCCATCCGGAAAGTATATATATTTCTTGCTATTTCTGATTTCCCGAGCTCACACAAAGTTTCGGGGAAAGAGCATACGTAGCAGAAAAATCCCATCTTCCTATTTATGGTTTGCCAGATCGCACACATCGTAGAGAAAAGAGCATACACAAAAAAGAGGGTATAGATACAGTAATAAAAAAAACCTAAAGAAACAGAGGGATTAATAAATATAACTGCAAAAAAAATACTTTATACCTCCAGATCTAAAATGAAATAACTTGGGAAACCATAAACCTTTTCACATGAAAAGAAAGGGGTTCCTCATTGGAACAAAGGCTCCAGACACAACGGGGCAATTCACCTAGCCTAAAAGTGGTCAGAAACAGTAGATTTGGAAAACAATAGTCGCATGCACTCAAACCGACTTCAGATTTGGATCAACAACGGATGCACCCCTCAACTTGGCTTTGATACTATGTAGGAATTTATAGGTTAAGTTCCTTAGATCAAACACCAAAGGTCACCGCTCACAAACAGATCATAGATCAGTACACTAGTATTTGACGTGGTCAAAACCCTCAAAGAGGGAAACTGTCCATGACCACTTCAGGAAATTTATTAAATAAAGAAAGAAAATTTACATAAGCTTCTCTCATAAACGTTCACCGGAGAAATGACCCTTCATGCTCTTTAAATAGACATCATGGATCAATCGGGTGTTAAGCCACATATCAAGTGTCAGTAATACCAAGGAGAGAATGAAGCATGGGATCACTACATATAGTGGCCGTCGGATTATAAGTTACAAAATTACATAGTAAAGAAACACACTTTACCTAACTCTACGTTAGACCAACTTATACTTACCTATTTCCTATGTGTCAAAATATCCTAACATGGTCTCAAACAAGCCCCTCGGGCTTGGTATGCCTTAATGGATGACTTTCTCTTAGATAATGGATTTTCTAGATGCTATTCCAACAACACTGTCTATACCAAGAAAGTGGGTAATTCCTTAATCATCGTTTTTCTTTATGTTGATGATCTTATCTTACTGGTAGTGATCCCAACCATATAAACCATGTGAATTCTAGCCTTAAAAAGAAGTTTGAAATGACAAAATTAGGAAACTTTCATTATTTCCTTGGTCTTCAAGTCTTGCAATCCAAAGAAGGTATTACCCTTTCTCAGTCCAAGTATCCCTATGATCTTCTACACCACTTTCACATGGAAGAATGTAAGCCAACCCCTTCTCCCTTTCATATTGGAGTCAAGCTTTCAATAAATTGTACTTCCCCTAAATTTTATGCTACCTTATACCGTCAACTTGTTGGAAAACTTCTGTATCTAACCCATACCTGTCCTGACCTTTCCTTTTCCATTGGTCTTGTTGCTCGGTTTATGAATAAAACTCATGAAAGTCACTGGAAAGAAAATAAAATAATACTTCGATATATTCAAGGTACAGTTCAGTTCAAGATTCATTATAGTGTAGGAGCATCTCCATTGTTGATTGGCTTCACTATTTTTGAATGGGATGGTGACCCTAATGATCAAAAGTCTACTGCAGGTTATGTATTCACTCTTGGTTCATGACCTATTACATGGTCTTGTAAGAAAAAAAGTGCCATCTCTCTTTCCTCGGCAGAAGTAGAGTATCGTGGTGTTGTTGAAGCCAACAAGAAATCCTTATGGCTTCATCAGATCATGTCCGAATTTGTTCTTCCTGAGAAACATACAACTACACTTTGGTGTGATAATCATAATGCCATTATGCTATGCAAAGATCCAGTTCAACAATAGCACATGAAACAAATTGAGCTACACATACACTTCATCAAAAAGCTCATTCATGATCGTGTTCTTGAAGTGCAATATTGTTCAACCAATAATCAAGTTGTTGATATTTTTACAAAGGCTCTCACAGAAGTGAATTTTACTAAAATTTGATCTATGCTTGGAGTTGAAGAAAGTTATCACTAAGGTGGGATAGGCTCTAATGCCTTGTTCCTTCTCTTATTGTGTCATATTTGTAAATCCTTCAATCCTATCCCAAGTTTTTCTTAAGGGTGGATGTTAGGATATTTAGACACATAGGAAATAGTTAAGTATAAGTTGGACTAGTTTAGAGTTAGGTAAAGTGTGTTTCTTTACTATGTACTTTTGTAACTTATAATCTGACGGTCACGATATGTAGTCATCTGACGGTTCATTCTCTCCTTGGTATTACTGACACTTGATCCGTGGCGTAACACCCGATTGGTCCATGATCTCTATTTAAAGAGTATAAAGGGTCATTTGTCCGGTGACCGTTTATGAGAGAAGCTTATGTAAATTTTATTTCTTTATATTAATAAATTTCTTGAAGTGGCCGTGTTGGCTCAGGCCGTGGACTGTTTCCCTCTTTGAGGGTTTTAACCATATCAAATATTAGTGTACTGATCTGTCATTTGTTCGTGAGAAGTGACCTTTGGTGTTTGATCTAAGGAACTTACCTTGTAAATTCCTACAATTAATAATTCCAAATAGTTAAAGGAGTTGATATAAAGTGTTAGAGGCCGATATTATCACTTCTACATATAGGGGGGTTTTAAGACAATATTTAAGACAAATTTTGAGTAAATTGTCTCAACTTGAGACCAAAAAAAACTTGTGAATTTCCTTAAATATTATCTTTAAGTGAGTGTATGAAATTATTGTCTCTATATTGAAAATACAGAACACCTGAGTATAATTGTCTTTTAAGAGACAATTCATTTTTGTCTCTCAAGAGACTTAGTTATGATTAAAGACATATTGTCTTTCTAGAGACAATATCTTTAGAAAAAAATTATAGAATGTGAATATTTGTGCTTCTTCAGTGATTAATTCATGTTAGGACACGATGGAATCAAACCACCAACCTCTTGCTTGCAAGGCAGGTGCTCTTCCATTGAGCTAGCACACTTCAAAAAAATGTGTTATATTGATTATAAAATATAAAAATCAACAATCCAAAATGTAAAAAATAACATAAGGCATCCAAAAAACCACAAAAACATTCATATGAATCGTTGTGTAAAACCCAAAACTAGACAATCAATAAAAGTATGAGTTGTTTGCTAGTCAAGGCAAATTTTCGAGGCATTGATTATACTGATTTTTTCCTCACACAATATTTGTTAGAAAACTCATGTGAGTTCAATCTTAAATATTCAGCCTATCTTTAACCAACTAGTTCTGTGAAATTTTGAATTTTTTTTTGAGTTTTTGACTAGTCCAATTCACAAGATTTTCAACAACATTTTCTAGAACACAAGCGATAGTTTGGCTTTGTAAAGTGTTATATGAGCCCAGATCAATTCAGTGAAACTAGAATGAACATGTTCAAGATCGCAAGCAATATATTTATTATAAAAAAAAACTCCAATCAACTACCTAATATCATGACAACAATGTACAAATTTATGATTCTCTCCTTCGGCTAGGATATATTTTCATACCAAAAATCATCACAACGGTTTTAAAAAAAATCCAAAAGTGTAAAACCCAAAATAGGACAATCAACAAAAATATGATTTTGAATGCCAATCATGAAAACTCGATTACAAGGGTTGACTTTAAGTATATATGCAGAAGATCCTCCAGAACACACTACAAAAAATTTACGTTGAAGACTTGTCTACCTCATGTAACTAACAAGATCTCTCCTTCAAAATAACATTTTTAGGTATTATACAAAAGAATGACTATGCATGAAGGTTTTTCCAAATCGTGAATAATAAGAAAATGTGTGGAAAGGAGAAAAAATCTTGAATGTTTTTAAACTTTTCCAACACATAAAATTTAGTGATAATCACTAAATTATAAAATCTTGATTTCTAAATTCGACCAATTATAATGAAAAATGTAGCTAATTTCCAAACCATGTTCAATAGAGCAGTATTTAAGGCAGGATGAGCTAAAATGAATTATAAGCTAATAAATTAATGCAAGCCATCTATAATATGTTTAAGAAATGCCAAGCATTTTCAACTACATTATTGATTTCAAACACAGTCCAAGTCACAACTGAAGACCACTGCAAAAAAATAAGACATGTTTCACAGTACATCAAATACAGAAGTAAAAAATTGTGATATCACTAGAGAGAAAGAAATGACTTTCAAGGCTTCTTCCCTCACAAAGATAAACTATTGAGACCAATTTATAAGCGCAATAGGATCAAGTTCCCAACTAGATGTACCCATTCCAGCTAGAGCTTGTTGCGAAATGATGGACACATCCCACCCTGTAGCTATCAGTATGGCTGAAACAACTGCAATATCCCATCCCACAACATTCAGAACTTATCGCAATAACATGGAATCATTAAACACAATTCTAAGTAGGCAAGTCACTCGGTAGAGATCACCTATCCAGAATCTCATACTTTAATTTAATTTTGAAATTTAAAACTAAAAGACTAACATTTTCTAAAGAAATCAAGTGCAAACAATACAAATTTAAAAAATTCAAAGAAAAACAACTTACTATATTTTAAAGATTTGAAAATCAAAGGAAGAAAGTACTAGTAACTCTCAAGAAGTAACAATATAAACACAAGCAATATTTAACAGGACTGGAATTATAAAATCCAGATTGAGTGAAAAAATGAAACTCACCAGGAGCATACATCCAATCAACACTAGCAACTAGAGGCATAATGTTAGGAACTATAGGTGCTTCAGATTCCCACTAGGCATCAAAAACCTCTATAGGGCATTTCTCTGCACCAAAATCAAAAGTAGGAACATATTCAGCTGGAGAAACCCCCTATTCTTCTCATTCCTTGGCTTCACCTTCCTCCTTGTAAAATAATAGGTCAACTTGCAAAAAATTAGAATAAAAATAAATTTACGCACCAAGTTATCGTAAAATTGTTGATATAAAATGATTTGTAAAACATAAATGAAGTATATTCTTTGGCTTGGACTTGAGTTTACCATGACATCCCATTTACAACATGGGAAAATTATTCTTCGCATCTGTAAAACCATCATTTATATCATACAAAAAAAACAACCAATGATGTTATTTCCCTTTTTATTCACACGAATACCAATGTCAACATGTTTCATTGAGAATTCGGTGTCACAAAGAGAAATAGAGGGAATATTACCAAGGAATGTTTCTCTGATAGGCTACAATGTAGAAAAATTATGGTTGTTTGAATAAAATATTTACAAAGTCTAAAATATGAACCAATCTATAATATGGTAAAAAGTTATATCATTCAAATGACCAATTAGGAAATTTATGAACCCATTACTTGATGGTTGGTCCTTGGATTAGTAAGAATCCAAAGATGAGGCTCATAAAACGATGTTTCAAGCTTATTTGTAAATGTTCCAAGTGTATTCCTGCCATCAATTGCATAATCTCCAGTAAATTGGGAAAAATTCAGAACTTCTTGTTGACAATATGGCCTTGCAAATTGTACAATTATATTGTAGCATCCGTCGGTAACCTCGCAGGAAAATACATGGAGTTAGGAAATTTTTTCAGCATGTATCAATGTGTAACATTTTAAATTACTTTCGATATTCCCTCCATGACCATTAGAATAACCATCATCATTACATAGAAAAATATTTATTAAAAGCATAGTGAGTTACACAACCATTAACTATCATTGTTGTAGCATATTAACTTAAATTTCCTGTTAAAACTATGCATCAATTCCATGATTCTTTTAACTCAATTAGTAAATCACATACTTGATAATATAAACATCACATCATGAAATAAATTAACATCATAAAAATGGCACAATGAATACTCACATCATTAGACACTAGTATACCATGGAAACCTTGTAGGGTGGAAACCCGCAAATGTTTAATTTTATTATGAAACGCTCGTGAGGGTGTTCAAACCTCACTCAATGGTTATACGAGTGTCAATCCCTTGACCATTTTTGTTATGAAACCAACTCCAAAAATAGAAGAAAAGAGAGATCAACACCTTAGAAATCAACCACTTCGAAGGGGCAACCTCCTTTACATTACATAAATGAACAATTCTTGGATAATACAAATGAAAAAACCTCCTTTCTATATATAGAAGTCCAATGGGTCACAATATAATCCTAGCTGACACAACAATAACAATGTAAGGGCACAACAATAACAATGGTGGGATTCTATGGGGCACAATAATAAAAATATGGGGACTACATGGTAAAAACGGTAACAATAAGGGGGCTATACTAACAATAATAATAAGGAGATACACTAGTATTATAGGGACCTAACATGCCCCTCTCCTTCAAATAAGTGTTGTCCTCAACGCTTGATTATTTCTCGATGCTTCTGTATAAATTCTCATCGTCCCATGTGGAATCTTTAGCGGGTAAGTTCTTCCACTTGCTGAGATACTCTGAAATTTATCGATTTTATAATTGTTGAGTTCTTATTTCCATGACTAATTCAGAACTTCTTTCGCTGTGATATTGATCTTCCTAAATTGTTTCATTTGATTCTGCACCAAATTTAGGTTATCCTTTAAGAGTTGTAGAACTTTTTGTTGATGCTCAATGTGATCTTCCACTACTTTATCATCCATATTAGCTTTCATTTGATCCTTCAAACCATCCAACGTAGCCTCCATGTCTTATTTTAAGCCATCTATTTCATCTTTGGTTTCTCTTTGTAATATTGGAATTTTTTGCACTTGGTACCGTAATTTTGATATATCATACTGCAATTCTTCCTCTTCAGGCTTCATAGTAGAGTTTTTTGAGGTCTTAATGGGTGTGGAATTGTTTTTAGGGGGAATTTTAGAACCCAATACTGATATCTATGCTTCAATATGCCCTTGGAATCACTTCAAACTAATTTTTCAAACAAACGTTATGCAAACTTGTTTAAAAAATACACACATTTTTCTTGCTTTTTAAGAGCTTTATATTGAACCTTATTTATCTCTGTTATTTTTGATCTCTAAGATTTTATCTTCGGTCCTTTAATAGCCCTCTGAATCATCTTTCCAATGCCATAGGTCTGACCTGATTGAAGCAACGAAAGGAGTTTTGAAGAAGTTAAGGAAACAAGAACTCAACAACTACGAAATCGATCAATTTTAGAGTATCTAAGCAAGTGGAAGAACTTACCCACTGAATATTCCACATTGGAGGATGAGAATTTTATGCAGAAGCATCGAGAAATAATCAAGCGTTGAGGAAAACACTTGTTTGAAGAAGAGGGGCATCTTAGGTCCCTATAATAATAGTGTATCCACATATTTTTATTGTTAGTATAGCCCCCTTATTGTTATTGTTTTGCCCATGTAGTCCCCATATTGTTATTATTGTGCCCCATAGAATCCCACTATTTTTATTGTTGTGCCCTTACATTTTTATTGTTATGTCGGCTAGGATTATATTGTGACCCATTGGAATCCTATATATAGAAAGGAGGTTTTTTTTATTTGTATCATCCAAGAATTGTTCATTTATGTAATGTAAAGGAGGTTCCCCCCTCACCTAACAATTTTCATAAAATATTACATATAAAAATCATCTTATATGCAACATAACTATCTATAGGCTATTACAATCATCATGATATCATTTAACCATGAATCCTCAACATCTATGTTCTTGTGGTATGATTTTGTTTTCATCAGTGGATCATCCTGTAGTTGTAATTTCTCAATCTACATGGACCAAAAAATATTTATCTGCCACAATGTTAAACATGAACTATCCTTTGCACAAGTCACCATCCTTTCCTACCAGTTTTGATGTTAGCACAGTTGATATCATGATTATATGAAATATTAATAAAACAATAATCAATCTTTATTAGTGACATTTCAAGATATATTTGTGTGCATGGATAAAACATAAACTGAATGACATGAAATTCCTTCTTTAACATCATTTTACATACATTAGTAACGAGCCAATCAATATCAAGCATCTTCTTTCCAACAAAATGCTAACACAATCTTGCATGCACTTTCATATTCTTTCCAAAGGAAAGCTAATATACTAGATAATATTCATGTGCATGAAAATGTATAACAAGATTTCTAGATAAATAGCCCAACAAGCAATTGTATTTGTTCCTACTATTATGTTTTCTTTCCAAATGTATTAACACAATAGATTTTATACTTATGCATCTGACATATTTTCCACAAGAGAGATATTCACAATGGCCATTATATATAAAAATGCACTCTATTCCAACCAAAGTTATCATAGTAGTTATAATTTCTTGCATGCAACTACTTGTCCTCTCCAACAGAAAATAACATGATAGTTTGTTCTTCTCGCATGTGAAACATATATTTCTTTCCAAAGGAAACTAACTAAAACTTGCATGGAAAAATAAGCACATTTATTTTCCAAGGGATCAAACACATAACATTTATTCTTTTATGCAAAGAAACATTTTCCTCTTTCCAAAATCTCTATCCCAATATCTATACATAATATTCTCCCAAAGAAAACTAATAGCATATCTAATCCCTTTAGGTGTGCAAATGCATATTATTTTTCCCAAAATAAGGCTAACACAATTAGTGTTATGCGATTGCACCTTCCTTTTCTCCACAAATCTAATACTAAAACTATACTTTTCCATGCATACAAGTGTATATGTTTCTCTAAATAATCTTCCAAACTATTTTTAACACAATAAAGCATGCGATTACGAGTTTTCCTCTCCAAGAATCTAATTTGATAATGGATACAAGGAAATGTTTTTCTGTTCTCTTCTTTTTGGAGAGTTATAACACAACAAATAATTCTTTGCATATATATATATATATTCCCAAGGAATATAACACACTAACTATGTTTTTTTTTGCAAAATTTACCTAAATCACTAACTATTATGCATGCAATAAAAGATATTTTCCTATCATTTCACACATCAGACAAATTTGTAATATTTCCTCAAGAAGTAACATGAATAACAAATATTTCTCAAATAACACAACCAATAGTATTTTATGAAAAGGTTTTATGTGAAATAATTCTAAAAAAAGTTACTCACTTATTCATTTCCAGTAGATCAAATATACTAGACAATATTTCTATGCACATAAGCACATATTCTATTTAAGAGTCCAATATTTCTGTTTAAAAATTTAATGCATATGTATCATGGGAACATCCTTGGTAATATTTTAAATGAAATAATTTAATTCCTTTACAAGAATTTCTAACATAATTGTTCTATTTTTGTGCATGCGAATGACTTATTTCTTTTCAAAACATATCAACATAATTGTTCTGTTTTTGTGCATGCGAATAACTTATTTTATTTTAAGAAATATCAAACTTATTAGTTATTAATTTTTTCATGCAATTAATTTATTTCTTTTCAAGAAAATTAACACATTATTTATCTCTATATGTACATAACAACCATTCTTATCATGTTATTCCCAATTTCTCGAGCCTAGGTTTGAGTTGACTGTTGGATGTGAAGAAACCATAATCACAACACTGTTCACTGCACAATCCTCAGACCATCATGACGGTTGTAGGAGGGTGCACTAGTGGCCCCTCCTTCCATGACATCACCTCTAGATCCTCCAAGGAGTAGTAATCCTCTTTATTCACAAGGTTTACCACCATCGGTGCCCTTGCTTCATAATAAGAAAGCCCAGAGAACAAAGGAAACCATGCCTAAAAGATAGCAACAACACCAATGGACCACGCATGACAGAAGACGAAAGCACTGCGATCCAAGGAAACAATGGAACAAAGAAGACACACATAGATCAACAAAACCTAGGGAAAAAAGGGATAAAAAACCATTGTAATCTGAAAGCCGAAGATATTCCAACACTAAAGATCCAAGACCCAGGCATCACAAAATAGAGGGAATACATGCAGGAGCATGAAGTAATATGTAATTTTATGGGAACATGGCCAACAGAAAAATCCCTAAATGGATGGATACAGAAAAAATGGAGACCAAAAGGAGAGGTTAGGCTACAAATCGGCTCAAAAGGCTTCTTCACGGTGATCTTTAACCTCTTGGAAGAAAATGAAAAAATATTTGAGGGAGATCCTTACTTCCTCTACGCGACTGGGCTCTACATGGGATACTGGAAGGAGAAATTCACCCTTGAGAAGGAGGAATTCACAAGAGTCCCTGTATGGGTAAGAATTTATTCCCTGCCATCTGATTATTGGGCACCATCAGTCCTCAAAGGAAAGGAGACGAAATAGGGGAATATATCAAAATTTCAGAATGCACAAATACATGACATTACATCTCCTATGCAAGGATATGTGTCTACATGGATGTTTCAGGGGCTCTGCCAGAGGCGATCAAACTAATATTCAGAGATGAACTATGGCTCCAAAGTATAGATTACGAGCACATAACCTTTAGATGCCGGAAATGTCACGAACATGGACACCTCTACAGGGATTGTCCACAAAATAAACCAAAATTAAAATAATGAGCATGCTCACAAGGAAAAGAATGAACAAAGGTTCACAAAGGTTATACCTAGAAACAAACACACCAAGAAGTCAGAGTCAAAACAAAACCAACCCCATATCAATAACCAAAACAAGTCTGAGGCTCTAGCCAAAGAACAAGAAGAGCCCCTCTTCAACATCAACAATACAAAGGATGCGAGTGGAGATCAAAAAGAAGGAAAAGAATGTGAGCAAGGAGAGATACAAGCAGAAAATATGTAGGCAGAAAAATAATTCACACAGGAAGACACATAGAAGGAACCAATGGGCATGGATCCTACCCTGGAAGAACATGCAATCGAGGAGGTCCTAGAAGGAATGGAACTCATTTCAATTGCGAAAATATGGAAAAAAAGGCGTAAAGGCAACACTAGAAGAGAACATACAAAAAATCAAAGGGGAATATATTCTATTGGAAGGAATGAAACAAATTCTAAAAAAATCTAGCCCCGAGGGCAAAGAGCACAAGGGAATTTTGGAAAATCTTGAAGTGAAAGGATACAACCAAAAAGGAACAAACAAAAAAATAGGAAAGGAAAACCACGGGAAAACTCCTCCAAGAACTCGGAGCTCGACTCATAAATGAAGGAAAGGTAAAGATCCTTACCCTTTCTCCTCATCTTTTCCAATGAATTTCACCTCCTGGCATTAGAGGCCTTAATGGTCCTGGTAAAAAAAGAGTCTTGAGAAACAGGCTCATAAAAGGCAAACCAGACATTCTGTTACTCCAAGAAACAAAACTAGTTTTGGAGAACGCTAGTATCCTCCAAAAAAGATGTCTTAAATCATAAATCCACCTTGCAAACTCTGATATTTGATTGACATGAGGTAATGTGACCATCTGGAATGGCTCCTGAATGGGGCTATCATTTTCTGTCACCACTAGACACTCTATAACCACCGTTATGAGAATCATAGGCATGGATGACAGTTTATGTGTCACGAATGTCTATGCTCCTCATACGGTCCTGAAAAGGATCAAAATGTTGCAAGAAGTAAGAAACCTCTTGAACTCAATCCACCATCCTTTCAAGATCTTAGCATGGGACTTTAACATGGTATTAAATATAGGGGAAGAGAAAGGAGGTCTCTATAGATTGGAAAATGACTCAGTCGCTTTCTAGTCTCACCTGGATTGCTTCCTTATCTCAGAAGATACATTCTTATCTTCCTGGGAGACATAGGCCTATATCCTCCCTCAAGAAAGCTTATATCACTAGCCTATCTCTCTCAATATTAAAATTTCTTCTGGTCCAAAAACAGGCCCTTCAGGTCTAAGGTCTTTTGGTTGTACCGTCCAGACTTCATGAGGAGAACGAAGGAATGGTGGGATGCCCCTAAGTCTCACCAGGGGAAAAATATGCATCAATTCCAATAGAGGCTGGAAAGCATCAAAAGAAAAATCAAGATTTAGAATAGGGAAAATTTTGGCAATATCCTCACAGAAAAAAAGCACCTGGAGAGAAAAATGGAGGATCTACAACAGGACATCATCAGCAATGGCATGAATCACCCAAAAAATCAAGAAGAAAAAAATACAAATAGAATGGGAAGAGAGAATATCTCAAGAGGAGAAGTTATGGCAACAAAAATAATGTATCATCTGGCTCAAATGTGAGGGAAAAAAATTTTCTTTCTTCCACAAATCAATTATTCACCATAGAAGGAAAAACAGAATGTTGACCATAAAAAAAAATAGGGGGATCTTCTCCAGAAAAAATGAGGACATTGCCATCAATCTCTCTCATCATTTCAGAGATCTACTCTCTGATCCAAACCAAGATAGGACCAGAGCCCTTTAGAATATCAACAACCATATTCGGGCCATCCTCAACTAGGACTACAACAAAATGATGCTAAGAAAGGTCTGAATGAAAGAGGTGGAGGAAATAGTGTGGTCAATGCCAAATGGAAAAGCTCTAGGATTGGATGGGTTCACCATACAATTATTCAAAGCAAGCTAGGCCATTATAAAAAATGAGGTTCATGTCCTCGTGGAGGAATCAAGAATCCAAAAATCAACCCTAAAATCCCTAAATGAAACCTTTATAAATCTCATTCCAAAGGAGGAGGGGGCTGACACTCTAGAGAATTTCTGACCAATTTCTCTCTACAATGTAATTGTTACACAGCAATTTGTCACCGTCCCTGCAATTCCCCATCCCGCACAATTGGAGGGCTCATTCCATGACCTGTGAGCAGTGACATGACTTGAAACCACTTTCATGACATCCCTCTGAACATGAGCTTTCATTGCCCTGAAGACAACTCCTTGTGAAAAAACCTAAAAACACCCCTTTTTGCATTGGGGCGGGAAGCCAGTTCAGTACCCATGCCAATGGGGGAAATCCTTCAAATAGGGCGTGCCAATTGGCGCTCTGTCTCAGAGTCGCACTCGTGCAAGCCATTTTAAGGAGTGTTTTTAAAAAATAAATGGTGGAAGATTCATCCTAACCAATCCATAAACTGGTATCTAATTTGAGTTGGGAGGTTTGGCTCCGGATCTCCATGTAGAGGAAGTAGTTTTCCACCTCTCATGGAATCTTCCTTGAGGATAGGGCCAATCCCATGATTATAGGGATCCCAACTCCCCTTCCTCCATCTATAAAAGCTTGCTCATCTCCTTTGCAAGCTAATCTCCAAGTTCCCAAGAGTCTAATGCTGCAAGAGCCTTGATTCATTCCCTTAAGGCCAAATCCAAGAAAGGATATTATTGTCAAGACATCTAGAGAGAGAGGCTTGTCCCATCCCTGACAGGCTTTATCGAGACATGTTCTGTTGACGACCCTCCAAAGGAGAATTCAGCGTCAGAGCTATGGTTGTATTATTCTTTTGATTGATTAATGATAAGCGACTATTGGTTATGGTTCCACTCTTGTTCTTAATAATGATCATGAGTTATGTCTTCTCTGACTGACATATAGTTGTATGTACTGGATTTTACGCTTGCGTTTGTTTTTTTTCTTGCGCGTGCAGGTGTTCGATCACGGAGATCATGAGGATTGTGATATGTCAGAGCTAAGGAATGGGAGCGCTATTTTCTCTACGAGCGACATCGTTGGATTCCAGGTAAGCCTTCATCGCTAGTTGGTTTACTTTCAATTAGGAACCTGCACTATAGCGTGTGACGATTGTTGCTAGACCCGGTCTGGGCTAGTAGGGATCGCCTCTGTCTACAGAGGGGATTTACCTCCACAACAGTAATCTACAAAATCATCTCAAAAGTTCTCGCCAATAGAATCAAAATAGTGCTACCCCTCTTGATATCATCCAATAAATTCGGGTATGTGGAGGGAAGACAAATCCTGTACAACATCATCCTCTCCCATGAATTGGGTCACTCACTAAAATCTCAAAATATGCCCGGAATGATGATGCAGATGGACTTGTCTAAAGCCTTTGACAAGACCAGCTGCGAGTATATGAAAAACGTTCTCGAAGCTTTTGACTTTCACAAGGATTGTATAAAATAGATCATGGCATTGGTCTTAGGATATTTCTTCTTGATCCTCCTACATGGCTCCCATTCCCCAACCTTCTCCCCCTATAGAGGTTTGAGACAAGGAGAGCCAATCTTGCCTTTTCTTTTCATCATCATGGTCGAAGGCCTCAGTCGCTCCATTGAGGCTACCTCATCCTGCAATGCCTTCTCCGGCATTAAGATTCATGACATCGCACCATCTTCCACTCATCAACAATTCGTGGATGACACCATGCTCATGGGTGTGCCTAATATTAAGGAAGCCCAAATGTTCAAATCTATCCTATCATATTTCACGGAAGCCTTAGGCACCTCTATCAACTTGGCTAAATCCAAGCTCTTGTTTTTTAACAACCGTCAAGCCATTAAGAGAAACATTTCCAGAATCTTAGGTTTCTAAATAATTTTCCTCCACCCAAAATACTTGGGAGTCCCTTTAACTGATAAGCCACTTGAAAAAGCCAATTGGGAAGCACTCAGCGCAAAGATGGGAAAATGCCTGACCAACTGGACTTTCCTCTCCCTAAATCTGGCTAGCCAGCTAGTCCTGGTCAAATCAATCTGGAAAGCTATTACCCAATACATGTTATCAGCCCTGGCAGCTCCTAAATCCATCTACAAAACTATCAGAAATATCCAGAGGAGATTCCTCTGGATAAGTAAAGAAAAAAGGAAAAAATGGGCTTTGGTTGCTTGGGAAAAATTTTGTAGACCAAAAAGAGCAAAGGGTCTTGGTCTTCGAGACTCGGAAATTTTGGGACAGACTCTGGGGGCTAAGCCCTAGTGGCGTTGGCTGGAAAATCCAAACACCCATTGGGGACAACTATGGAAGGAAGAATATGTTCCAAACTTCCATCTCCAGGACCTGATCCGACTAAATGGGAATATCAAAGGATCGATACTATGGAACAAGGTCTGGGACAAAAAGATAGTTATATAGAACCACAACTTCTGGGAGATAGGAAATGGCAAGCACGACCTCTTCCGGGAGGACGCCTAGCATCAAATATCGAAAATCAACAGGGATAAATTAAGACAAATACAAAAGACAATGAAAGACAAAGAAAATCACATGGTAAGTCAGTACTGGAAGCCTTATAACAATTAGGAAAACTAGAAATAATGGTTGGATGAGAATGATTGGAGACCTCTACCCAACAGGCAGGCCTAGCGGGACCTCTCTTGAGAGCTACATGAATGAAAATTTCAAAGCGACATAAGAGAAGACAAACTCATATGGGGGTTGAATGTTGCGGGGCACTTCAACCTCAAGGACGCATACAGATACATGGCTTGCCATGACCAAATCCCTCACGACTGCAAATGGCAGACATTGTGGGATAGAAATCATTGGCCTAAAGTTTCCATCTTTTTATGGCTAACGATGAAAAATAAAACTCTAACCTAGGATAATATTAGAAAAAGAGGCTTTAAAAGCCCCTCCAGATGCTACCTATGTGAATGAAGAGAATAGAACACAAATCATCTGTTGAATGAATGTAACTACTCCACCAATATGTGGAATTGGGCCAATTTGTTTTTTCAATAACTTGGATCAGCACCCCTTCTCTACACCAACACCCTTGAGCACTGGAGGACCTCCTTCTCTGCCAACTCTCAAGTGAAATGTGCTTGGAATATCATCTCGGGACTTATCTGTTGGATGCTTTGGAAGGAGTGGAACGCCAAGCTCTTCAGGAGAATCTACAAGCAGGAGGAGTACCTACTGTCCCTCATCAAACAGAATATCAGGGAATTAGTTGCCTCTATATCGCCCTGCCTCTCCTCCACTCCTCCCACCCCTGCAAACCTCAGAAACCTTTCTATTTTAAATATGCAATCTCTCTCAAGTGGATTGGCCATGCGAGCTCCAGGCACATGTGGGGTCCAAGATTTCTATGCACCTATGGAACAAGGAATATTCAAGCTAAATTACGATGGGGAAGCCAAAGGTAATCTAGGAATGGCTGGATTTGAAGAGGCCTTCAGGAACTCGAGAAAACACATAATCTGGCTATACGTTGGGAATTTTGGCAACTCCACAAAAAATTCTATAGAGTTACAGGCCTTAGCACACAAGATTGAAATTGCAAGAGAACAGGAATCATGGCCACTAATCATCGAGGGGGATTCATTGGTGGCAAAACAGGCTTGTAAGAAGTTACAAAATGGAACAAGCACCACACAAGTTTATGAAAATTGGAGGCTAAAAAAAATCCTACACATAATTAAGGAACACATCGACAACGCTCATGGAATAATTTTCTAGGCAGTCAGACGTAAGGGGAATAACTTGGCGGATAGATTGGAAAATGAAGGCATGAAAGGCCACCTCAGACTACTATCGCTGGTATAGGAGGATCTAGATCAAGGCACGATCTAAAGATATTGTGCAATAATCATCGAAAAGGACAATACTGAAGGATTTCATAATGAACAGGAGGCCCAAGGTCACTTCCCTAGTACTGAATCATGATATCAATCCTGATCAATCGAATTCAAATGAACAGGAGTACTAAGGCTACAAAGGAAATTACGACTCCCCCTTCGATGCACCACCTAATTAGCCTCTTATCCTCCAGGCATAATCGAAACCTCACCTACCCTATATTCTCCCCAAGGTAGGTCACTATTTCACACCCCCTGCCATCATGTCCCTCAACTCCCCTTCACGCATATGAATATCATCTCACCCTCTCCATCTCTTCGCATTGGAGCTGCTCATATTTCGGGCTCTCTCCCTTACCCTATTCGTCCTTGTTTCTGATCGCCACTCTCCCCTTTCGCCACCCCTATTCCTATTTCCAGTCACCACTCTGCCATGTTCCTGGTCATTACTCTCCCCTGCCTTAGGTCGCTTGCAATCCAGCTCTTAATATGGAAACCCGCTACTTCAACTCCGCTACTTGGCGGGGGTGAGGCCGTGGCCAGGGTGCCCCCTCTTCCCTCTGATACTCCCTAAGTATGACCCCCACTACCAGAGCTAAATCTATAGCAAGAAGGGAGATAATGAATTATGTAGTTGCAGTAAATTCAGAGACCCAAGAGAGGATTTATAACCTGGAAACAGATGCAAGGATTGTTTGTCACAGACTCACAACAGAAGATGTCGACACTGAATTTGAATGGATCCCGGACCCAGGCTTGAATCATGCCAGGGAAAACCTCTACAACAAAGCCATTGAATTATCCTAATAGATGAAAACTATTATGGGCTTGGAAATGCAGGAGCAACGAGAATGCATCAACGCACTAGAAAAGAAAATTGATTCGCTTACAGAAAATTTTATAGTCTATGTCAAATTTGTCCATCATAGGAAATTTGTTTCTAGGTACTCCCTGAATTATGTATTGCTAAGGAGAAGAATGGTGAGAAGTGGCGCTGCACCAAATATCAAAAGGGAGCTTGCTGGGGCTTCTGCTAGCCAGCCAGTCCAGACCGCCACCAAGGATTGAAACACTCTAGAAAGGATGAACAACCTTGGCGATGACTCGATGGAGGACACGAAATAAGGTCTTATCCTAGTCTCTCTCTGTCCAAGAATGAATATTTGGGTTCATGTGTCTATTTTTGGTTTCTCGGCCACTATGTTTAATATAGCCATACTTTCCAACTCATATGTTGATTTAGTGTCGAAAACCTTCAATTTTTTTGACAAACCCCCTCCGAGTAAGTGGAGTTATGTGCATCCAAGAATTTTTCCCCTTGGCATCACCGTAACTAGTGTGAATTCTTCAGTTCTGGGGTCTTTTTGTTTTTTTTTGGTTATGTATTCTTGGTTTGTATTGGTAAAAACCACTATTACAAATGCACTGTAAAAATGGATTTCAAGATTTTTATGGCTTTGGTGCTGAAGCATGTAGCTTGTACCAACCTACAAACAATACAAATACTATTTTTTGTGGTAATAGATCTATCTAACTTATACAAAAAAATATTCTTATCGTGCTCACAAATCTAATAGCAACACTTTTTTTTTCCTATTTTAGTCGTTAACTTTGGTCATGGTTTCTGAACACATCGACACAAATTTTTGAAAAGAACAAGAGGGTTTTGCTTGGATCGGGTTCATTAAAAACAATGTCTCTCAACGTTTACATAGGTTTCATGTTTTGGAAGTTTCGAATGCATATTTTCAACCCATTTTTCCATATTTAAATATTAAATAATTTTATTTTTTTTCTCATAAACTTTTAACAAGGTTTTTGAGAAGTTGAAAATGAATTTTTCAAATCTGAAAGAGGATTTTTGTGAGAATGAGTGTATTTACAAAAATATCTTTCAGTGTTTACACATCTGTCACAATTTGGGATATAGAACAAGATATTTGGATCCTTTTTTCCAATAAATCACGCTGTTTACACAATTATTTACCCATGAAAATATTTTAAGAGTTCAATGCACATGAAATATTTTAATAATTCAATGAAACTTGGCACTTATTCCTCTATGCATGGAATTATATGGAGATTTTTCCAATAAAATAATCTCGACTCTTTATCATATGTAAATTTTCAAGCAAATAAATTCGATTCTTGTCTCTTCATGCACCATATGAAAACACAAAAATTTTCAAAGAGCATAATTACTTATATTTTAATGCATGCTTGAAATCCCTTCTTCCTCTCTCTTGGCTCCATTCTAAATGTGTTCTATCATTAGTTCTCATATTTTCCCATAGGCTTAAAATAAGTAGAATTAAGAAAATGCAATATCTTTTCCAAAATCCTAAAAGCATTCATAAATCGCCCATAAATCACTCCATAAATTTGTTTTTTCATAAATTCTAAAATCACTCCATAAATCGTATTTTCCTAAATTCTAATATCACCTAATAAATCGTCCATAAATCTCTCATGCTTTTCCAAGGTAGATTTGTTTTTTCCTTATAGATAAATATCACTTATCCATAGCTTTTCTAAAACTATGACCCATTAGTTCTAAAACTAAAAACTATACCAACTTGGAAATATAATTTAATTACATAGAAGAATATAGTTTATTTTAAATATAAGAATTAAGAATCAATTCTTGTAATATTATTTTAATTAAGAATTGGAAGGATATTCCTCTTATAGTATCAATATAAGAACTAATAATATTTAATTATTCAACAACGCTCATTTTACGAGTGTTTTTACGATAGCTTATGTCAGGGATATTACATACTCCCTTCCTTAAATAGAACACCATCCTCAGTGTTATTCTCTTGTTGGAACATTAACTTTTACTCATACTATAACAATCTAAATAACAAAAAATGGAATCATTTCCCTTCAGAATGAAATATTTTTATGTTTAATAAGTAGAATCAATAATGTTTATAAAAAAAATACTTTTCATTACCAATTATTTATGCAATGCCAAATTATACTTTAATCATAATACTTCCACAGTGCTCAGAGAGAACTAGCCCTCTAATCATCAAAATGATAAAATAAATTGTATCAAGTGGATATTTTCTTTTATTTAGGGGTTACATCAGTCTTTCTTTCCCACTAGTGTTATTTTCAAATTACCATCTTTCTCTTCGATGATAATTTCAATCAAATTAAAACTCATGGAATTTATCTCCAACCATTTTCCTTTGGTCTAAATATTTCCATCATAAGTTAAACCATAAGTACATACATTAATACTTTATTTCCTCTATGCATGCATATAGATAATTCATTTATGACATGTTTATTTTCTCATACAAATGTAGAAACACAACCTATTTCATCGAAATTGTGGCTTAGATAAATTAATAGATCATGCATGCAAAAATTTAACACATACAACAATTTAGAGACATGTAACTTACGATCTATTCTAACATCCAACATATTTAGACAATTTCGAAATAAATAGAAAAATATAGACAAAATTTCATCAAACCGTAGTCAATGTCTTGGAATTATTCAAGAACCGAACATATTCCACCCAACTGTGAATTATCTTCAAAAATTTCCCACCGAGCTAAGATCTACTTACCACTAGAATCAACAACCTCATTGATTCCTTGGTGGTTTCTTCCCAACATGTTTTTAGCAGCGTCTTGCTTTAAGGTTTTCCAGCCTTTTGCCTAAGCCTTTTGTTTTAGTTTTTCCGAAAAGTTTCTTTTATTTTTATTTAAAGTACATCTTTCTCTCCTGTTGTGATTTATTCCACCCTACTTAGTATTTATCTCCAGTTAAGTGATTAACATAATATTTCTCTCCCATTATGTTAATATTCTCTTTTATTATTATTTTCTCCTAGGGATTTTTAGGAGACTTTTAGGGAAGATCCATCTTGGAATTAACCACCAATAGATTTTCATAAGCTAGAAAGAAGTTTTCTAAAACTTTAGAGTTATTTCCTGAATATCCCAAAAAATGTATTTTTTAAGTCAAGAATAAAATAAAATATTACATCATCACATCAATCACATCATGGCTTTCATAGTCACTCAATCCAATAATAATTCAATGTCTAAAAATCCATTGTAATTTACATAATTGTCCATTTGCATATTATCGTTAAATTAAATGAACATTTATTTAAACAATGCATCTATACTTGGCCTTCAACATGGGTCCCAAAATTTCTAAAACTACATTGATAACAATTCATCACATGTCATACAGGTGGTATACATTCTAAATTTCCACATAACAACAATCATGCAACTTAGAAAAAAAACGTTAACATATATTGCATGCCATATCATTATACTTTCTATAATGTCACACCTTAAAAACCAACAATACTATAGATAAATAATAGTGCCATTGAACACTAGGATAGAAAATTCATTTTTTTTTCTTTACAATTAGCTTGGAGTGGGTAAGCGATAGCCATTGGGGAATTTTGGGCAAACAATTTGCAATGATACAATCTATAACCATTGTGGTATTTTATCAAATAGTTTTTAAGAATGAAATCGACAACCATTGATTTATTTTAACAAATAGTTTGTAAGTATGCAATCTACAACCATTGAAGCATTTTAATCAAGAGTTTACAAGCATGTGATCTACCACAATTGAGACATTTTAACAAATAGTTAGCGAACATGAAATAAAATTCCAAAAATATGTTTAAACTATCAGAGAGATAGTAAAATTAGAATTTACAAAATAGCATGAATAATATTAATATCATCAATGGTATAAAAATTCAAAACAACACAATCAACAATCCCTACACGCAACGTCAAATTGAGGAAATCGACAACATTATGGATACGAGTTTGAAAAACACGTTTTTGGAATCAAAGTGGGGGTTACATGGCCCAATAGTATGGATACCCCCTGATGTTAAGCTGCATCACATCGAAAAATCCCAGGGATGCAATTCTTTAAAACAACAAAACTTGGGATCTCATTTACCACTTTTGTCAAACACATGGAATGCAAAATTTCATCTACAACTCTACATGAAGAAATACAACCCAAAATTATTCTACTTTAATTTTTTCATTGAATTTAAGTTCACCATATGAATTCCACTTGAATGATTGTTCATTTTTAACATCTAAAGAGGTTCTTTCAATGTTTTTTTTTAACATTCTGTTGTCCTCTTTAGGGTGAAACCCAACTTATACATTCTTTAGTTATCACAGAAAACATACATGCATTCATTCTTTATAATAAATGCATTTTAACTTTAGTCATGTTTTTTTTTTCATTTTATGCACCATAATCATTATTGTAATAGTATGCATGCAAAGGTTGGTAATTAATCCCCACTATAACTAGTGAGTGTTCAATATTGTTCATAGGGTAAACATATGTTTTATTGTTTGTTATCCACATCCATATTCAAATGTCATGAGCACAACTTTTAAAGAAACATGATCACTTTCTATTCTTCCATGCGATCATTAATCATGCATCATGCATCTTATGCCAATTGTAATCTACATCAAGTTCGATTAGAATCATAACTGAGATGACTCCCACTAGAATCATACCTCTACTTATTTTTTGTTTAATGATTCCAAAAATGCACCAATGTTGCAGTCGTTTTCTCTGGTACCACTTGTAACATCGCCCAGTAACCTTGTAGGAAAATGCATGGAGTTAGGAATATTTTCAGCATTTACCAATGTGTAAATTTTTAAATTACTTTCTATATTACCTCAATAACCATTAGAATAACCATCATCATTACATAGAGAAATATTTGGTAAAATCATAGTGAGTTACACAACCATTGACTATCATTTTTGTATTATATTAACTTAAATTTCTTGTTATAACTATGCATCAATTCCATGGTTATTTTAACTCAGTTAGTAAATCACGTACTTGATAATATAAACTTCACATAATAAAATAAATTAACATCATAAAAATAGCACAATGAACAATCACATTATTAGACACCGATATACCCTGGAAACCCCATAGGGTGAAAACCAAAAAATGTTAATTTTATTGTTAAACGCTGGTGAGGGTGCTCACCCCTCACTTAATGGTTATAAGGGAGTCCATCCATTGAATATTGTCATAAAATATTACAAATAAAAATAATCTTAAATGCAACATAACTAGCTATAATCTATTACAATCATCATGATATCATTTGCCCACGAATCCTCAATCAATATGTTTTTGTGGTATGGTTTTTTTCATTAGTGGATCATCCTGTAGTTGGAATTTTTCAATCTACATGGACCCAAAAATATTTATCTACCACAATGTTAAACATTAACTATCCTTTGCACACATCACCATCCTTTCCTGCCATTGTTGTTGTCAACACACTTGATATCATGATTAGATAAAATATTAATAAAACAATAATCAATCTTTATTAGTGACACTTTAACATATATTTGTGTGCATAGATAAAAATAAACAAAATGTCATGAAATTCCTTCTTTAACATCAATTCACATGCATTAGTAACAAAAAATTCACTATCAATTGTCATCTTTCCAACAAAACACTAACAAAATATTGCACACACTTTCACATTCTTTTAAAAGGAAATCTAACATACTAGATACTATTCTTGTGCATGCAAACAAATAACAAAATTTCAAGATAACTAACCCAACAAACAATTTTCTTTGTTCCTACTATTTTGTTTCTGTTCCAAATGGATTAACACAATAGATTTTATACTTATCCATGTGAATGCATATTTTTTTGCAAAAACCTTTGTTTCCATATGAGGGCTATTCACAATGGCCATTATATATATAAATGCAAGCTCTATTCCAAACAAAGTTAACATAATAATTATAATATCTTGCATGCAACTACTTGTCCTCTCCTACAGAAAATAACATGATAGTTTGTTCTTCTTGTATGTGAAACATATATTTCCTTCCAAAGGAAACTAATTAAATCTTGCATGGAAAAATAAACACATAAAATTAATTATTTCATGCAAAGAAACATTTTCCTCTCACCAAAATATCTAGCCCAATATCTATACATAATCTTCTTCCCAAAAGAAAACTAATACCATAGCTAATCCCTTTATCTATGCAAATGCATATTATTTTTCTCAAAAGAAGGCTAACACAATTAGTATTATTCGGGTTGCACCTTCCTTTTTCCCCCAATTCTAAAATCAAAACTATACTTTTACATGCATGCAAGTGTATATGTTTCTCTAAATAATCTTCCAAATGAATCTTAACACAATAAATCATGTGATTACCAATTTTTCTCTCAAAGAATCTAATTCAATAATGTATACAGTGAAATGTTTTTCTCTTCTCTTCTTCTTGAAGAGTTCTAGCAAAAAATATTTATTCTTTGCATATATATATATATATATATATATTCCAAGGAATATATCACATTAATTATTATTTTTTGCAAAATTTAGCTAACTCACTAGCTATTATGCATGCAATAAAAAAATATTTTCCTATAATTTCACACATGAGGAAAATTTGTAATATATCCTCAAGAAATAACATGAATAACAAATATTCCTCAAATAAAACAACCAATAGTCTTTTATGAAAATGTTTTATATCAACTCTTTCTCAAAAAAAAGTTTCTCACATATTCATTTCTAGTAGATCAAATATACTAGATATTATTCCTATGCACATAAGCACATATTCTCTTTAAGGGTCCAATATTTCTCTAAAAAAAATTAGTGCATATGTATCATGAGAACATCCATGGTAATATATTAAATGAAATAACTTAATTCCTTTACAAGAATTACTAACATAATTTTTCTATTTTTTGTGCATCCGAATAACTTATTTCTTTTTAAGAAATATCAACATAATTGTTATATTTTTGTGCATGCGAATAAATTATTTATTTTTAAGAAATATCAAAATTAATAGTTATTGCTTTTTGCATGAAATTAATTTATTTCTTTTCAATAAAATTAACACAATATTTATCTCTATATGTACCTAACAATTCTCATCGTGCTCGCAAATCAAATAACAACACCTTGTTTTTCCTGTTTTAGTCATTAACTTTGGGCACGATTTTCGAACACATGGAGATAATTTTTTTAAAACCAAAAGAGGTTTTTGTTTGGGACGAGTTCATTAAAAAATACCTCTCTCCTTTTTTACACAGGTGTCATGGTTTGGAAGATTCGAATGAATATTTTCAGCCCACTTGTTAAGATTTAAATATTAAATAGTTTTATGTTTTTCTCATCAAATTTGTACACAATTTTCAAGAAATTTAAAACAAAATTTTCAAATATGAAAGAGGCTTTTGGTGAAAATGAGAGCATTTATAAAAACCTTTCTGTTTTTACACATATATCGTTTTTTGGGAGATACAAAGAGATATTCAGACCCTATTGTCCAATAAGACATGCAGTTCACACAATTATTTAGCCATGAAAATATTTTAAGGATTCAATGCACATGAATTATTTTAATAATTCAATGAACAAAACACGTATTCCTCTATGCATGGAAGTCTATGGAGGGTTTTCCAAGAAAATAATCTCGACTCTTTGTCATATGAATATTTTCAAGCAAATAATTTTGATTCTTATTTCTTCATGCACCATATGCAAGCACAACAATTTTCAAAGAGCATAGTTACTTATCTTTTAATGCATGCTTGGAATCCCTCCTTCCTCTCTATTGGCTCCATTCTACGTTTATTTTGTAATTAGTTCTCATATTTTTTCATAGGCTTACAATAAATAGAATTAAGAAAATGAAATGGCCTATCTAAATCCTAAAAGAATTCCATAAACCACCCATAAATCACTCTATAAATATTTTTTTTTTCTAAATTCTAAAATCACTCCATAAATCATCCATATATGACTCCATAAATCATATTTTCTAAATTCTAATATCACCCAATAAATCATCCATAAATATCTCATGCTTTTCCAAGGTATATTTGCTTTTGCCTTATGGAAAAAATATCACTTATCCACAACTTTTCTAAACTATGACTCATTATTTCTAAAACTAAAAAATATATCAACTTGGAAATATAATTTATTTACATAGAAGATTAAAATTTATCCTCAATATAATAATTAATAATTAATTATTTTAATATTCTTGTAATAAAGAATTGAAAGAATATTCTTCTTATAATATCAATATAATAATTAATAATATTTAATTATTCAAAAACACTCATTTTAAGAGTGTTTTTATGATAGCTTATGCCAGGTATATTACATATATCCTAATGTTTCTCTATTGCGACAATTGCTCTAGTAGCAAGCTACAACTTTTACCAAGTTTTACCCAAGTTGATGATAAATATGCCTAAAAGAAAAAACACAAATTTGAACATTATATTAGAAGCTTATGAACATACAACCAAAAATAATTGGGCAATTGATTCAACCAATATTTGAACAAACTTATTATAGACCAACAAATCATATTTCTATATCTTTGTTGTAAATTTATACCCGTCTAATGCAACTTGTAAATAATTATCCGTGTCAAAGTGGTTATTGTATGCTATTCATTTAACTGATCAAAAATTTAGGTACACATACAAGGTCAAAACAATCATCCAAAGACAAGAATGGAAGGTTCTAATGATTTTCCTGTCACCTAAGATTATTGTCATTCAAGATATATTTTAACTAGTAACATTTCCATCAACCCATTGGCAGTATGATGTATGTATTGTCCTTGATGGAAACCTACTTGATGAATCTACTTAATAAAAATGTATTCATAGGCCAGTTCAGATGTCACAGAGAAATAAATACTAGTTAGTGAAAGAGGAATGATGAAGGTAAAGTTTGAGGAAGTGTATGCAGGTTCTGTGAATAAAAAATGTGTACATACGCAGGTATGATGAAGAGAAGTCACATATACATAGGTTATGTAAAGAAAAGCCATGTACATACGTAGGTATGATGAAGAGAAGTCGTGTATATGCTATTTTGGTAAAGAAAAGTCGCGTACACACGTGGATATGAAGAAGAAAAGGCACATACAGTTTGTGCACTAAGGTTTACTAAATACCAATGGTCCTTACTATGGTATTAGCCCATAGTAATGAGCATGTCAACAGATATTTGATCCCATAAAATAATACCATCGACATTAGTGTGGTTTTGACCCATGGCATTGGCTAAGGCCCAATATATATAAGGAGGGGAGGATCAGAGTGATAGAGGTGTGGAAGTAATGTGTGATGAATAAATACTTCACTTTGACGTATATATGCATGGTATGGGTTATTGATGAGTGGTTGGTATGAAATAAGTATGCACCTGGTAATACAAGGATGGATCATGATCATTACACCTGGGATGACTATGTATTGTTTACGAGTTGGCTAAATATGTTGTTTAACATATGTTTATTTCTTTGAATGTTGTGATCTAGGTATGTATGAAGTTTTGAAGTGTGACGCAACTATAAGTTGAAAATTGCAGATCTGTACACGGGTTTATCTCTGGAAAGTTGTGTACAAACACATATTCTCTTCTAAAGAGCAGCATATCGATTTCGCAGTATGGGAATATCTATATGCCAGTTTCATTCCTGAAAAGTGCGTATACACGTGGAAACTCTTAATGATACACATGTATGAAAGCTATGGTTTCTGCTGAAGAATATGCCTGATCAGTCTAATCAATCCTGTTGTATTTCTGCTTTATGTTAATGCAGTATTCATGTTGATACGGGCTTAATAGTGATGTCTGAAGTTGAATTGATTGAGTATTTATTTGTTGAAGAATGTCCATGATGAAACTAACCATATGGGGTTCAGAGGTCTATGATCTGGCAGAATGATTTAGTATGTTTGTGTGCAATTCATTGTCTTGTTCAAATTGGCACTAGTTCAGAATTTGGTATATTGAGATCTATGCACGGGTTGCATTCATGAAAAGCGTGTATACACACAAGTTTGTTTAAGCATTAGGGGTATTTTGGGTCTAAAATGGGTCTCCTAAGGAAATTATAAAATAATAGTGGAAATAATAAAATAAGATTTGATTACATTATCAAATTTTAGAGGGAAAAAAGAAAAAACTACTTTTTCAACTCGTATTTTAAACTTATCTCCCTAAGGTTTTACTCAAATTTTGAGCAGGAATACTCATTAGACGCAAAATTTAATTCCCCATCCAAGGAGTACCCATGTTGCATACTTTTGATAGAATCTGCTACATGAAAAATGAGAAATACATGAAAAACGTGATTGCAATCACGTTTTTTCAAGAATTTCTGATTTTTTGTGTAGCATGGTTAATCAAAAGTATGCAACATGGGTACTCCTTGGATGGGGAATTAAATTTTTCATCCAACGAGTACTCCCGTTCGAAATTTGAGTAAACCCTTAGGGAGATAAGTTGAAAATACGAGTTGAAAAAGTAGTTTTATTATTTTATTATTTTTAAATTTTTTTATTTTTTACTCCAAAAATGGTGAATCATCCCCCATGGTTGACATCATCATCTTGAATCCTATTGGTTCTCATAAAGTTTATTTGGTTTTACATTTTTCTTTGGAGGCCCATTTTAGACCTCAAAATTCCCCTAATGAAAAGTAATATACATTTTCTATGTAATACTCCCAATTTTCCATCAGTTAATTGGCATATTAGAGTTCTTAATTTTCTCAATTAATTAATTAAATAAAAGGGTGGAGGGACCCATAAACCCCATAGATGAATAAAATCCACCTTTTTTGTGTGAATCTGGGTTAGTATATAGTAGATCAGCATCATGGAGTAGTGGAGCAACTCCTTAATGAAGGAAGAGTGGAGATTACGGAGAGACAATGAGGAAGATGATGGAGATAGTGGAGGAATAAAAGTAAGATCATAGAGCATTAATGATGTAGTGATGGAGGAAGTGGTGCATTAAATGCACACATGATGGAGGGAGTGAAGGTTAATTTCAGAGATCATGGAGATCATGGAGAGACAATGCAATCTTCATGGAGACTAGTGGACACATTTGCAACACAGTTATGAGGTGGGCCAAGGCTAGGGAAGGCTCACAACCATATAAGGAAGATGAGGGAAGAAAAGAAAATCAGTCTGGAATTTTACATTGTATTGTCGTTTGACAATTCTTTGCATGCTTCAACTGTTTAGCTAAGTCTGCTGTGTTGTTTAGCACACGAGTGTTCTCGAGTGGGAATCCCACCCTTAACCACGGGGGAATTTCAGTTCCTACTCTGGGAAGGTTATTCTGAGAAGCCATTCATCATCTGGCATTGGTGCCACTTTCAGCCCCTCTCTTCTGAATATATAGCTTCAGGAATTACACATTCCTGTCTTAGGGTTTGAGAGGAGGAAGGTAGTTTCTAGCATTTCAGCTAGGAAACATGTGGAGGGTTCATCCTTTCACCTTGTGCATTCATTTCAGTCTTCCAAGAGTAGCATTATGACATCCAACACCAGGCCATCATTTTACACCTCCATGCATTAGTAGTTCCATTAGGAATTGCGCAGTCTAGCAGGGTAGATCCAGCAGAGGAAGGAAGTTCCAAGTATTTCAGCATGGAATCCTATGAGGGACCATTCCCTCACTTTGGTGAGATTATTTCTATCAGTTGTGAGCTATAAATCATCATCTTGCAGTAGGCTACAACTTCAGCCTCCTTGACAACATAGTCCATTCCAACAGTTGTGCAGTTTGCAGCTGCAACTTGAGCCGAGGAAGGAGGAGCTAGATCTCAAGTTTCTAGCTTGAGAATCTAGAGAAGGGGTCAGCCCTTCATGTATTGAGATGATATGGTGCTATTGAAGTAGTTATATCATTATTTCAGCCCCATATTAGCAGTTACCTTGGAGGAGTGCGTAAGTCAACCAACATGGGTGCAGTGGGCAACCCAAAAAGGTCCGAAAATCCAAAGTTAAAATCGGGCCAAACCATTTATAGGGTTTTATGGGTTTTTTGAGTAGATTCCATGGTTAAAATCACATACCCTTCTGAGCACTCCAACAGTGTCCTGCACATGGTTATTCTTCATATTAGTAGCAATTTCCAACAACAGTAGCAGTAGCAGCATAAAATTTCCAGTGCTAGTTTCCATTAGTGTATTTCAACCACTTCTTGTTGGATTGAGTGCATCTTCTTTGGAGCACTGTGTAATTTATATTTTATGTTGTTTATAATGATATGCGACTCAACTGTTCTTTCTCATAGTTATAATGTCTTGATGTAAATTTTAGTTGCAACATATTTCTGGCATTTTCTAGATTTTAGCTATATTCCTGTTTTGCTTTATTTGGAATGCTTTAGATGTTATATATTCCTGTATTTTCCATTTTGGAATATTACAGTGGTATTAGAGCATGATCTTTGGCTCAAATTTTGGGAAATACATCTTATGACATAATAAGAAGAAGCAGAAAGAAGAGATCTATAATGGTGGAGGGATAAAGTTTTGCCACACTTCTCTTTAGATCTATGCAGTATCTCTCGAAGGAGGTCAAACAAATGAGAAGGGAGAGGAAAAAAGAGACCTCAAGAAGGTTTCAAAATGAGGAAGGTCCAAGCACTTCCTATCAGCAGCATAAAAAACCGGCAAAGCAAAGAGATCCACAACAATCTACTATGTCCACTTTCTTTGAAGAGGAAGGTGAATGACATGGAGATGGAGGAAACTTGGAGCATGAGACTCTAAGTAATTATCTTGTAGAGTAAAAATATCTAACAAGAGCATTGAAGGAGAATATAACTCTCAAAAAGTTTTTACAACTAAAATAAGAAAGGAGATCCCACAGGAGCAATAAAAGAAAAAGAGACAGATTCTTCTTGCCTACATTTGATGGATCATCCACAAGCATAGCAAAGTCTTGGTGGAAGGAGTTAGATGCATTCTTCTAGCTACATCCAGTAGTAGAAAGAGAGGTTGTTGATATTGCAGCACTGCACCTTGAGGGTGAAGCAAAGGATTGGTGGTTAAGCTATTTGAAACATGCAAGAGTGACTGCTTATGCATAATTCACTCAAAGGGTACTAAAGAAGTTTGATAGAAGAAAAATGGAGACACTTCCCATTGAGAAATTTTCCCACATTGTTGAGGAAGCACATGAGGAGCCAAATGAAGATGTTATCACTCTGGAAAATGAGAAACTACCACAACCACCAACTGCAGAAGTACTTGCATAAGGAGAAGGAGCACTTTCATCTTTGCAAGATGGTCTTAAACTCTTGATAGTGGGATTTCCATGCATGATAAAGGAGATGCATGAGGAAGAGGAGGAAAATACCAACACTGGTACAGTAGAAGAGGAGCAACCATCGCCATTACTAGTATTTGGAGAAGCCATTGTACTGGTTCGAGGAACTCTTGTAGCTGTGCAAGATGTTCCCCAGATTCAACTGATCCAAGGTTTGCAAAAATTTCCATCCCATCTTATTTCAGTACCTCAACTTAAGATTTATGGGGACATGCCATCAAGGAAATTGCATAACCAAGGATTAGAGAAACTTTTTGATTTGGAGCAGCAAACTATCACTGCATAGAGGACCCTTGACTTGATCAAGGAGGAGATTTATAGCCATCCTTGTTTTTCATTGTTGAGCTACACACAACAATTTGTGTTGAAGTGTGGAGTTTCAGAGGATGGGATGAGCCTAGTCCTAATCAATACAATGTTGGGCTATGAGTTCAACATTGTTCATGGTCATGAGACAAAAAATGCACCATCATGGAGATTAGCAGTGCTCTCACTAGGGAGCAGTGATGAATTGGGGGCCCAACTATTCTTGGAGCATTCCGATGACCACTTCACTCATGAAGCATTAGAGGGACAAATGATAGTTTGTAGAAATCTTATGATGGATAGAGTTTTCCATTATCAGGATGAAGCCTTATTGATGAGCATCTCACAACTGAAAGAGAAGTTTCTACCTACAACATATTCATAATAATATGGATTCTACCAGGTCATTGATGAGAGGTTGTCATGGAGTAACCTCAAGGAGGATGCAATTCAACATATCATGGAGTGCAAATATCATCAAATTTGGGAGGATGGTATTATCCATTGGGTGGATACCAAGTTGGAGCATGATATGAGTCACCACCCACAGTTGGATGGATGGATGAGGATGATGAGTAAGTGGTTGGTGAGCTACTTGGAGATCTAAGACACATGGCAGAAGGAGGCATGCTTGTGCTGGTTACTCTTGAGAGATTTTGGCCATCACATGACATATCCTATGTCAATGGGTGTGTTATTTTTTGGGACATTGCATGGCACTCACATGATGTGGAAGCAGGGAGCTTGGTTATGTTGGGCTGATGTGACATTATACATGTTAATCAATATGTTGTTGCTCCATGGATTTCATGATGATGATGTGAGATGGAAACAAGAGTCATTGCTTCTTTGGTTACTCTTGGGAGAGTATGGGCTGAATTTCTCCCATACCTTGCATGATGAGGAGGGGGGATGGCAGCAGGAGGCCTTACTGCATTGGATTCTGTTAGGAGAGTATGGCCACCATACTTGGTATGATGATGGGGTGGTATGGAAACAAGAGGCATTGTTGTGGTGGCTATTATTGAGAGAGTATGGTTCAAAATTTCACATGTCAACCCATATGTCTTTGTTTCCTATTTTTCACAATGTTGAGAGGATGCTTGGAGAAAGCAGGGCCAATAGGGCCAATGATGGGAGCATGGAGAGGTACATCCTACTCCATGTAACATGGGTTGGAGAGATAGTTCATGAATTGGGACTTTCCTTTGGGGGGAGGAACCACTTCACTGCATAAGGAGAGGCATCTAGCTATACGATTGCCACTTGGAGGTTCTTCATGAACTAACCTCTAGCTATCACACCCTTCCCCATGGGGGACTTTGAGTGCCTACTTTGGGAAGGTTATTTTGAGTAGCCATTCATCATCCGAAATTGGTGCCACATTCAGCCCCTCTCTTCTGCATATACATCTTCAGGAATTACACATTCCTGTCTTAGGGTTTGAGAGGAGGAAGGCAGTTTCTAGCATTTCAGTTAGGAAACCTATGGAGGGTTCATATTTTAACCTTATGCATTCATTTCAGTCTTCCAGGAGCAGCATTGTGACATCTGGCATCATACCATCACTTCACACCTCCATGCAGTAGCAGTTCCATTAGGAATTGCGCAGTCTAGCAGGGTAGATCCAACGGAGGAAGGAAGTTCCAAGTATTTCAGCATGGAATCCTGTGAGGGACCATTCCCTCACTTTGGTCTGATTATTTCTATCATTTGTGAGATATAAATAATCATTTAGCAGTAGGCTATAAATTCAACCTCCTTGACAACGCATTCCATTCCAGCAGTTGTGCAGTTTGCAGCTGCAACATGAGCTGAGGAAGGAGGAGCTAGATCTCAAGTTTCTAGCTTGAGAATCTAGAGAAGGGGTCAAAACTTCATGTATTGAGCTGATTGGGTGCTATTGTAGCAATTATATTATCAGTTCAACCCCATCTCAGCACTTACCCAGGAGGAGTGCGTAAGTCATCCAGCAGGGGTGTAGTTGGCAACCCAAAAAGGGCCGAAAATCCAAAGTTAAAATATGGCCAAACCATTTCTGGGTTGTTTGAGTAGAGTTCGTGGTTAAAATAATGGATCTTTCTAAGCACTCTAGTAGCATCCCACACATGGTTCTTCTTCATAGTAGCAACAGTTTCCAAAAACAGCAACCGTAGCAGCATAACATTTCCAGTGCTAGTTTCCATTAGTGTATTTCAGCCACTTCTTGTTGGCTTGAGTGAATATTATTTGGAGGATTGTGTACTTTATATTTTCTATTTTTTATAATGAAATGAATCAGCTGTTCCTGATCATAGTTATAATGTCTTGATGTAAATTTTAGTTGCAGCATGTTTCCAACTTTTTCCAGATTTTAGCTACATTCCCGTTTTTCTTTATTTGGAATGCTGTATATGTTCTATATTCTTGTCTTTTCCATTTTGGAATATCACATTCTATCATATGATTGATCAGATTTGCATTTGATTCAGTAGGTTGATGTAGTGTTTTGGGTTAAGTACTAATATTCTTGTTACAATGATCTCACTTTTTGAATGTTTAAGAATAGGTTGGTTGATTTGTGTTGGTGATTTGTTGAGTGATTGTTTGGTTCTATGATTGATTGGTTCAATGGTTGTTTGATTCAACGATTTAGTGATTGGTTGAATAAATTGGTACAAATGATCAGTTTCAGTTTTGTTATATGGTATTGGGCTTAAATGATGGTATTGGGTTCATTCTGAAAATTTGATGAAAAGTGGCCTACAAGTTGTAATGTGTTGAAATAGGTGGATCCAGTGTGAAAATTTATGAAACGTGGTCCATGACGGTACTGAGGGTTGGAACCTTCAGTGAGGAAGTCAAAGCTTCTTGCCAGTATTAGGCGGTGATCAGATCAGGGGGTTGGATCTCCCTTCCAGTGGGTGCTGGTAAATGGGATCAAGGTGTGTAAGATCCCTTCCAGTAGGAGTTGGAGAACAAGTGAAGGTTGTATCCTTTTGCAGGTGGGTGTTTGCATACTGGTATGATTTTATGCCAGTACAATATTGTAATAAGTTTTTCATAATAATAAAATTGAAGACAGAGATGACAACAATGGCGGTTTTCTCCCACATTGGGTTTCCACCTTAAATCCTGGTGTTCATGTGTCTTTCTTTTGCAAAATGATTTATTCTATTCTTATTTCACTTGTTTACTTCTTATATAATGTTTGATGAACCTCTGAACTGGTTTAAGAAAAACATATTAATATTTAACTGAAATAGAAGTTTATTGGATATATACTAGTTATCTGCATAAAAGTTGTGTATATATGCAAGTTTACTTTAGGAAAGTAAAGTACAAAAATTAGAATAAAATAAATTTTTTATGAATGTTTTAAAATACTGATTCACCCCCCCTCTCATTATTTTTCCCAACAATTGGAATCAGAGCAGTTCCTTCAAAATAATCTTGATCGCTTGAAGGAAGATCCACCAAGATGAACAATCAAGAAAGGACACCATCTATCAGGCCACCACTGTTCAATGGAAGAAATATACTTTCCTGGAAGACAAGAATAAGATCCTATCTACAATATTTTGGAGCATATGTATGGGAAATTGTTGAAGGAGGTTATCAGTATCCAACCAGAGTTCCCATAGATGAGGCATGAAAGAAGAGATATGAAACCAATGCAAAAGTTGTTAATGCCTTGTTGGAAATCCTGATAGAATCAAAATTTGTCGAATTCATGCAGCTAAATTCAACAAAGGCTATAAGGGACAAAATCGTCTAGAGCTATGAAGGTGATGACAAGGTAAAAATTTATAAACTTCAAACTCTTAGAATTCAATATGAAACTCTCAAAATGCATAATGATGAAAGTATTGCTAGTTCATTTCTAAGAGTAGATGAGATTGTGAATCATAAGAGAAATATGGGTGAAGATATAAAAGACTCAGCTTTATTAGAGAAATCTTGAGATATCTAACTCCAAAATTCGAGTCAAAAGTGTCTGTCATTGAAGAAAAGCAAGATATACAGAACCTTACTTTTGTAAAACTCCATGAGATTTTAATAGCCTTTGAAATGAGAATTAAAGGAGGTCCCTCAGAATTTAGAGAAGTTGCATTCAAATTAGCTGCAAGAGGGAAAAAAAGGAAGAACACAAGGAATCAAGTTATATATCAAAAGAATATGAGGTAAATTTTGTAAAGAAAATCCAACTAGGCACATGAAGGTTGAGAGGTAAGCTTCCCTTCAAGTGATTTTCTTGTGGTAGAGTTTATCAGTATGATGCTAAGTGTCCTTATAAATAAAACCATGAAAAGGGGAAATAAATAGAAAAATGAAATAGGAAATGGTTTGAAAACAAGAGAAGTTGTTATACTGAAGAATATAGTGATGGTTGGTCAAATAGTGAAGAGGGAGAGTCTGATCAAGATTTTGAATTACTCATGGAATTTGAAAGAAGTATTAATGATCCTGATGGAAAATTCATGGATGATTTAGAAGAAAACGATTTTTCATTGAAGCAATAAATCGGCTTAAAGTATGTTTATAAGAATAAAAAATAGCTATATATACTTTTAAGAAACAACTCATAGAAAAGGAGAAGCATAATGAAAAGCTAGAATGTGAAATATTAAGTCTAAGAAAGGAACTTGAGAAGATAAAAACTCTAAATCTTAGATTTTCTAAAGGTTTTGAAACCTTAGATGAAATCATCAAGGTACAATGCTCTCCTTTTATGGAGATAGGTCTTGGATACATTGGAGAAACACTAAATACTGAAAAATTCCTTTGCAATAAGAGGAAGCTATCTTAATGTATAAAAAAGCAGTCAACAGAACACTAGCTTTTAGAAAAAGAATAAAGATACTTCATAGGTAAATCACGTCTGCTCTAATCCAAGGATAAACAAAAACAAAAGCTTCAATCAAAAGGTAAACAACACCAGATGATACTATGATCACATACATTTCTACTTTAATGGACAATGTTTCTCATGCCATAATTTTTGGCACAAGGCTGCTCAATGTGTTGCATACAAAACCATCATGAACAAAGAAGAAATAAAATAAAGGAATGAGACAGGAATCAAGAAAAACACCTATAATAATTTATCACCTCTTCAAGATGAAATTGAATGCTCATTTTGTAATAACTTTGGACATGCGGAATATGAATGCATGAGAAAAATACAACCAACATCTCAAAAGGAGAAAATAACAACAACTTCTAAGGTATGGAAAAGGAAGGGCTTAGAATCTGGAAGCTGTGGTATAACATTATATGCGGAAGATGAGGAAAATAAGTGGTACATTGACAATGGATGCTCAAAACACATGACATATGATGCAGGAGCATCAAGACCTTTTTCTCCATTTGTAAATATGGGGTGTGATAATATTAATTTGTAAATATGGGGTGTGATAATTTGTAATATTTTATTAATTAATTTGAATTAAATAGGAGAAGGTGAGGATTTATGTAAATATCTTTTTATTAATAAAAGGATATGAGGAAATTTAATAAATTGAAGGATTTTAGGGATAAAAACCTATCCTTTAGGGATGTTGAGAAATTTAGGGGTTTGTTAAGGATTTTAAGGGATTGAGCATTTAATTAAATGATTTTTAAAAAAATTGTATAAATAGGAAGGGGATTTGTGAGAGAAACCATGAGAGATTGTGAGAGAGTGTGAGGCTGAAAGCAGGCTTAACAGCAAGGCTGTAAGCCTTCAGCAATTTGTAAGGGCCAAGAACGTTGAATATTTGGCCAAGAATATCAGTTTTAAGAGACTTGCTGACATCGATTGTGGAAATCGATAACCCTTTGTGTTGAAACGCTGTATATTCAAAGGTATGAAAGCATATGATGATTTGAATGATGGAGCGTTGTTTTCACAAACTTCAAGTTCAGTGGTAAGAAATGAATGAATCAAAGATTACACTCTGTTTGCTGAAAGGACAGAATTGAAGTAATTGTTTTATTATTAAATGAAAATGTCCAGCACGCAATGAACTTACAATCTCTACGTAAAAGTGAATTCTCTGAATACTGTGTGGATAGCATGTGTGAAAGGGCACTGTTTAAATGCAATGCAGAGTTTGTTGTTTAAATCCAACGCAGAAGTTGTATCTAGATCCTATACAAAGCACATTGAAGAACGAAAAACTCAGTTTTATTATATCATATATAAAAAGCACATTGAAGAGCGCAGAATTTGATGATAACATATATTCAACAGTGAATGGGTATGAATCGAATTGAGCATGAGATGCGTAGTTTAATTGGGCGGATATATAAAAAAACCTGAGTTCGATAGTTGCAATCATAATCTGTTCTAAGCTGGGTGCACACGAATTGTAATGATTCGTAACAATGCATGTTGTAATTGATATGGAACTTTAGCTTCTGAGGAAAACGTAGAGATTGCCAGATAGTTTGAAGACATCCAATTGCAGAGAAACGTGGATAAGGAGTCAAAGGTTTTAAAAGCCAGTCGATTTATTCAATTTCAGCGTGCTGTGGAATCGAGAAGTTTGATTGCCGGTGAATTCCCAAATCTGAAAGCGTAGTATGGAGATTAATGCAAAAATTCGATTGGTAAGTTAAAAACCTTAGCACAGAAACGTTAACAGTGTCTGGAGGAGGCGCATTCTAAAGGTAAGCAGTGAATTGTTGACATTCGATTTCAAACCAAGCCTAAAATCGATATGAAAAAGGATGAATTGTGAAAACGCTGTTTGCTGGAATTGATTGAATTTACAAAGTATTGCGGAGTTACTTTTAATATGTTGAAGTTGATTCAGAAGATTAGTGAAAGTCGATTGATGTATTAACTGTGTTAATTCAAATGGTTTGATACAGCTAAGTGGCATTAAAACTTAGTGAGCGTGATCGCCAAGTTTTGGAAAGGCGCACTTGAGTTTGCATATGCGTTCTTGGGTAAGCATATTTGTAATTATTATAGCCGGATCTATTAAACTGTTGAATGAAATGAACAATTCAGGAATTGTCTTAGTATAATCGACATGTTAAAGCATTCAACAGACTTGAATAAGAGAAAGGAAAGCGCAGTTCAATTTGGAACAAATATTTTGCAATCGACTTAAACTCTTGGGGGCGCAGAGAGAAATTGGGTCAAAAGGCTTAATTATTGATATGAGAATGTGTCTATAAATGCTTCTTAATGTCCAGATTGAAGAAAAGAATGTATTTGAAGTATGCAAAGTTCGATTATTTATCGAAGAGTCATAGGAAGATATTTGTGAAAAAGGGTTGAGTATTCGACTATGGTTTTATTACCATGTATATGAATTTGGTTGTGAGAATTTCAAGCTTCCGCATGTTTAAAAGGTTGGTACAGAATTGAGATTTCCAGATATTGAGTTTTATTTGGGCAACAGTTGAAATGTATGTTTATATGCATCAGTAATAGTGTGTGATTCTGGCTTTGAAGGGA
The DNA here is from genome assembly GCA_034641835.2 of Pinus albicaulis. Taxonomy (NCBI): domain Eukaryota; kingdom Viridiplantae; phylum Streptophyta; class Pinopsida; order Pinales; family Pinaceae; genus Pinus; species Pinus albicaulis. The sequence continues at coordinate 69,691,110 of CM076580.1, forward strand.
TTCCCCTGCGTCATTTTGGTATCAGAGCTGGAATGGCTCTGGGAAAGGAATCAAGTTTTTTTTAATTGCATGTGGTGAATGAATGTCGGATTGTGAAACTGATAAAGATGGCAGCATAGGTATGCAAGTGCAGTTAAGGAAAGAAGCAAGATCAACAGGATCTTGAAGGTGAGTTTGTAGTCGATATTTAATTCTGGTTTGAAGAACTGTTTGTGGGATTTGGTTGCAGGCATAGTGAAGAAAGTCTCAGCGGAAAGAACCAGATGCGTTCTTAAAAGCACAAGTGGCAGTGAACCTGAAGATTCCAACCAGAGATTGGACAGAGAAGACAATTGAAGTGTCTTCGAAAGAGAGAGTGAAAGATTGCAGAAGCCTAGAGGTAGCAAAGGTGTTGCTCAGGAGAAGATTCCAGATAGGGGATCGTGCTTACCAAAAGACTGAGTGAGGAGGGCTTAGTGAGGTAAGATTGCAGTAAGGAGGACTTACTGTTGCAGAGGCTTGTTGCAGAGGTGCGAGGAGCTCATGGAAAGAGAGGAGCAGGAAATGACTACAGATAGTCATAGCAGAAGTTCACAAGGAAGCCACAGCAAAAAGGAAGATGCCAAAGTAAATGGCATGAGGATGAGTCAAGAAGAGTTTGACCGAGAGAAAACTGAGATAGATTTCCAGATTGGAATATTGATGAAGATGCTGCAGAAAAGTGTTTGGACCATGAGGAAAAGAGTAAAATGGCCAAGGCTACGAGAAAGGAGAAATCAGCAAGTGAAGTCAGAGCTAGTAGAAGAATTGAGAAAGATTGAGCAGATATTGAGTGCTCAAGAGGAATCAGAGAAACTTAGAGAAGCAGAGGTAGAATTGGAAGTTTTCATTTGCAGACCAGAACAGGGTGAGATGTTGGGAGAAGAGGATAATGAGAGGTCAGCTGAAGATCTCATGGACTATTGGCAGAGTCCAGAACAATTCGAAGATATGTTGACCAAGGAAGCAGATAAGGCAATGAAGCCTTGTGATTTTGATTCTTACAGTTTGTGTATGTTTGCAGGATATACAGAGGATGATGCACAGTTGAATGAAATTGTCACAACCAAGAATGAAGCTCTTGAGGTAAAGTATGATGAAGAATCCTTTTTAGAGGAAGAAGGTGTTGATAATTTGCAACAGAAGGAGTTCATAGATGAAATCCTGTTTGGTGTGAAACAGTTAGATGAGGTTGATATAGACCAGCAGTCTGAAGACAATTCCATAGTGGGACTACAAAAAGGTAAACCAATGAATTTGTTTAATGGAATTGATGAAAGATGTTTGCAATATGATAATGTGGAAAACAGGTCAACTCAGGAGGATTTCCAAGAAAAGAATGAAGCTGAGAAGGAAAATTGTGATGATCTGCTGGAGAGGTTTCACAAGGAAATAGAACTCTTGGAGAGATTACTCAAGGAACCCAAAGGAGAAACAAAGCTTACAGAACCTGATGGAGGAAAAGGTGTGGAAGACAGCATTAATAAATATGATGCTGAAATCAGAGAAATTGAGCAGCGATTATATGAAGGTGAGATGAAAGATCAGCTACAGGAGAATGAATTTGAGGAAGACATTAAATTGCAGGAGTATAGAAGCTGGCAGCAGAATAAAGAACCAGAAATTGGTCCGGCAGTACAAGAAGGATCCGCTGAAATCCAAAAGAATTATGATGGAGGATTGGTGCCTGAAGCATCAAAAGAAAATGGAAGGTATTGTATTTTGAAAACTAAAGGTTGTTGTGTGTTTGCAGGTCACTTGAGGAAAGATAAACAGTTATTGAAGACTGTTGAAGAAATGACTACTCATAGTCATATGCAGAATAAGGAGGATGGCAAAATAATTTTTGAATACACTGAGTCATTGAAGATCATTGATCTTGAAGGAAGCCAGAGTAAAGAAAGATTAAAGACAGATATTGCAGATTGTGCAGATAGTGGAGGATTACAAAATAAAATTTGGGATCCAGGAGGAGATATCCAGACTTATGACCAGGTGGTCATGAATTTTCTTACATGGGGAGTCTGATGCAGGAGCATCAAGACCTTTTTCTCCATTTGTAAATATGGGGTGTGATAATATTAATTTGTAAATATGGGGTGTGATAATTTGTAATATTTTATTAATTAATTTGAATTAAATAGGAGAAGGTGAGGATTTATGTAAATATCTTTTTATTAATAAAAGGATATGAGGAAATTTAATAAATTGAAGGATTTTAGGGATGTTGAGAAATTTAGGGGTTTTTTGAGGATTTTAAGGGATTGAGCATTTAATTAAATGATTTTTAAAATTGTATAAGTAGGAAGGGGTTTTGGAGAAAAAGACATGGAGAGAGTGAGAGTGTGTGAAATTTGAAAGCGGAGAATCCACTTGTGAGTTGTAAATAACAATTTGTAAGGGCCAAGAACGTTGAATATTTGTAGAATATCGGTTTTAGAGACTTGCTGACATTGATTGTGGAAATCGATAACCCTTTGTGTTGAAACGCTGTATATTCAAAGGTATGAAAGCATATGATGATTTGAATGATGGAGCGTTGTTTTCACAAACTTCAAGTTCAGTGGTAAGAAATGAATGAATCAAAGATTACACTCTGTTTGCTGAAAGGACAGAATTGAAGTAATTGTTTTATTATTAAATGAAAATGTCCAGCACACAATGAACTTACAATCTCTGCGTAAAAGTGAATTCTCTGAATACTGTGTGATTAGCATGTGTGAAAGGGCACTGTTTAAATGCAATGCAGAGTTTGTTGTTTAAATCCAACGCAGAAGTTGTATCTAGATCCTGTACAAAGCACATTGAAGAACGCAAAACTCAGTTTTATTATACCATATATAAAAAGCACATTGAAGAGCGCAGAATTTGATGATAGCATATATTCAACAGTGAATGGGTGTGAATCGAATTTAGCATGAGATGCGTAGTTTAATTGGGCGGATATATAAAAACTGAGTTCGATAGTTGCAATCATAATCTGTTCTAAGCTGGGCGCACACGAATTGTAATGATTCGTAACAATGCATGTTGTAATTGATATGGAACTTTAGCTTCTGAGGAAAACGCAGAGATTGCCAGATAGTTTGAAGAAATCCAATTGCAGAGAAACGTGGATAAGGAGTCAAAGGTTTTAAAAGCCAGTCGATTTATTCAATTTCAGCGTGCTGTGGAATCGAGAAGTTTGATTGCCGGTGAATTCCCAAATCTGAAAGCGTAGTCTGGAGATTAATGCAAAAATTCGATTGGTAAGTTAAAAACCTTAGCACAGAAACGTTAACAGTGTCTGGAGGAGGCGCATTCTGAAGGTAAGCAGTGAATTGTTGACATTCGATTTCAAACCAAGCCTGAAATCGATATGAAAAAGGATGAATTGTGAAAACGCTGTTTGCTGGAATTGATTGAATTTACAAAGTATTGCGAAGTTACTTTTAATATGTTGAAGTTGATTCAGAAGATTAGTGAAAGTCGATTGATGTATTAACTGTGTTAATTCAAATGGTTTGATACAGCTAAGTGGCATTAAAACTTAGTGAGCGTGATCGCCAAGTTTTGGAAAGGCGCACTTGAGTTTGCATATGCGTTCTTGGGTAAGCATATTTGTAATTATTATAGCCGGATCTATTAAACTGTTGTTGAATGAAATGAACAATTCGAATTGTCTTAGTATAATGACAATTTAAAGCATTCAACGGACTTGAATAGAGAAAGACGCGATTCAATTTGGAACCTTCATTTTCGTGACTTAAACTCTCTGCCGAGAGAGAAATTGGGTCAAAAGGCTTAATTATTGATATGAGAATGTGTCTATAAATGCTTCTTAATGTCCAGATTGAAGAAAAGAATGTATTTGAAGTATGCAAAGTTCGATTATTTATCGAAGAGTCATAGGAAGATATTTGTGAAAAAGGGCTGAGTATTCGACTATGGTTTTATTACCATGTATATGAATTTGGTTGTGAGAATTTCAAGCTTCCGCATGTTTAAAAGGTTGGTACAGAATTGAGATTTCCAGATATTGAGTTTTATTTGGGCAACAGTTGAAATGTATGTTTATATGCATCAGTAATAGTGTGTGATTCTGGCTTTGAAGGGATTCCCCTGCGTCAACATATGATAAATATAAGCTCATTTCATACAATGATTAGAGAAATAAAATAATGTTACTTTTGGAAATGACTCACATGTTATCAATAAAGATAACGGATTTGTTTTTATAAAATAAAATGTTAAATATGTTAATGTTTTTTTTGTTAATGGATTAAAGCATAAATTTTAAAGTGTTTATCAAATGTGCGGCCAAGGAAATGAGGTTGTTTTCAGATCAAAAGAATATGTGGTTCGTGAACTTGACACGGGGAAGAACATAATAAAGGGAACAATAACTTCGAGTAATCTTTATGTATTGAAATGTGGTTAAGAATAATGTTACTTAGGCAAAGCGGAGGAAATTTGGATATGGCATAGAAGGTTGGGACATCTAAGCTTCTCTCAACTAAACAAATCAAACAAGCTTAAAGTTGTATGTGATTTTCCCAACATCACCATGCCAGAAAGTACCATATGCAAGTCATGTCAATTTAGTAAGCAAACCAGGGTACAATTCAATGCCAAAAAAAGATCAGGAAGTAAGCCTCTTGAAATTATTCACACTGAATTGTGTGGGTCAGTAAGGAAAAATTCACCTCGAGGAGAACAATACTTCATATTATTTATTGATGACTTCTATAGAATGTGATGGATTGGTTTATTAAAATAAAAAGATGAATAATTTGATAAATTAAAAGTCTTTAAAGCATTAGTAGAAAATGAGTTAGATCTAAAAAACAAATGCCTCAAATTTGATAGAGGAGGAGAATTCATATTAAATGATTTTTTTCTATTTCTGTGAACAACATGGCATCCAAAGGCAGTTTTCTGTAGCCATAACTCCTCAACAAAATGGGGTGGGATAAAGGATGAATAGAACAATTCAGAAAATGGCTTGTGTTATGCTTGATGAGTCCGTAACACCTAATACATTCTGGGGTGAAGCAACCCATACCGCAGTAAATATTCTCAACAAAGCTCATGTTCATGTAAACAATGATAAAAATCCTTATGAACTTTGGTATGGTAAGCCTCCTACTATAAATAATTGTAGAGTCTTTGGAAGTAAATGTTTCATAAAAATAATGATGAAAATATTAGTAAGTTTGAAGATAGGGCAGATGAGGGGATTCTTCTTGGTTACTCCTCTAGAAGCATAGGATTTATAATAAGAGATTCTAAATATTCACTACAAGAAAAAAAGACATTGGTGAGGGTCATGTTTGTGACGGACCTTTAAGGTCTGTCACCAATGTCACATATGGAGATGGTCCTTAAAAAAGCGTTGTTGTAAGTGCATATAGTGATGGTCCTTTAAGGTTTGTCACCAAAACCATTTTCTGTGAAACTTTTGGTGAGGGTTGTTAAAGGCCCGACACTGATTCTCTATTTGGTGAAACTTCTAGTGACGATCTTTCATTGACCCTCACCAATTCTCTTTTTGGTTACTTTTGGTGACGGTCAAAAAATGTTCGTCATCATTGATCATTCCAATGAGTTTTTGATGATGCTATGACGCTATATGCATGTTACTATATTTTTTTTGTCAAAAGATAATGATTTAAGACCATTGTTGTGGAGTATTTTTCATTATGTGTCCAAGGACTTCTAGTGGTTAGATTAAGTCAATTTGTTAAGAAGTAATTAGTGTGTATCATTTCCCTCAAGCAATGAGAATATAGTTTTCCTATGAGTCAAATATACTTGATTCATCTCTATTAGTTTTATTATCTAACAAATTCCCTTTAGATAAAGTTCCACTAGTGTGTGTAGAAACTATATTATTTAATACATAATCAACCTTTGTCAATTATATTAATGAGAGAGATCTAACACTCCTCAACACTCTTGGCACATCTTCACATGGTTTGGTACACAGTAAAATTCCTTGGCACCTCACATGTCTTAGAAAATCTTTGTACCTAGAACATATTTCCATGACTAGGACACCCAAGCACATGTTGGCAGGCTCGAACATAGCATAACACTCTCCTAGCATGCCCTGGAACATTTTGGCATGCATTAACATACATGAGCACTTGGCACACATTGGAACTTGGCATGTATTAGAACCTATTATTAGTGTGCATAGCATGCCCCTTTCGAATAAGATAAAGTCCTGACTTATTAACCCTATTATGTGTTCATTTCCTTGCATTTTAGCTTGGTTCTTATTTTTGTTGCCTTGATACTCCTTGACACATATTGGCATACCTTGACATGCTACACATCCTAGCATGCCTTAGCATATTTCATGTCTTGGAACTATTTGGCACATGTTAACACACATTGGAACTCCCTAGCATACTCTCGCACTTCTTGACATGTCCTGATATTCCCTAGCATGCCTTACTAGTGCTTATCATACCTTGTCACTCCCTCCTTGGTATGATAGATAGCACTGATCATTGACACTCCCTAGAACACCCTCATATTCATTCACTTCCATGCATTTTGACCTAGTGCTCCCTTGTGTTTCCTTAGTTCTCCCTAACACTGATCCTCAGCATGCATTAGCACACTCTGTCACACCTTAGCACTCTTTGACATGCCCTTCCACTTCATAACATGTGTATCACTCCATAACACACATTGGCACTTGTCACGTGTTGGAACTTGGCAAGTATTAGCATGTCTATTGTTCATTAATATGCCTTGGCATGCTTTGGCATGGTTTAATATTAAAGTTATTTAAGATCAATTATTGGAAAGTAGATGAGAAGTAACAGAATATGATTTGGCACTTTGAATGCACTAACACTTGGCACTTGTCACCTATTGCCACCTAGTGTTGGTGTGCATAGAATTCCCCTCATGGAAAATGTAAATTGATGACTTATTAACCCTATTACGTGTTCATTTCCTTGTAGTTTAACTTGTTTCTCCTTTTTGTTTCCTTGATAGTCCTTGGCACGTATTGGAACACCCTTGCACATCTTGGAATGCCTTAGCACTTGACACATCTTATCATATTTTACATGCCTTCAAACTATCTGGCACATATTAGGATTCCCTAACATGACTTAGCACTCATGCCCTCACAAATAACCTTACATTTTTTCACGACTTGGGAACCGAATCAAGTCCTTAGCTACTGCTGTTCATGTGAGATTGGCCTGCTTCAGCCACAACAAATTGACCAATTGCACCTACTACAAGTAGATTATGCCTTATTCCCCTAAGAACTCCCTATACCTCATCTTAGGCCACTCATGTCCAAGATGAACTTGTACCACTTAAGAACTTACCAAGACAAGGATCACATCTAGCCATGGCCATAAAACAACTAAGAAACATTATTGGATGGGAAATATTTCACATGTATGTCCACTTCATATAAAAAATAGAGCATTAACTGAGAGTTTGCGAGAACTGCAAGATACATAAGACACACAATATATACTTTAGAAAAATATGAGTGCCCAAAAAATTATACACAAAAATGTACAATATGAAATTGTTTAAAATAGTTTAAAACATGAGCATTCGACCAAAGTGTGCCACATGTCATATAAAAATATTAGATAAGGAAAAATAATGTTGTGCCTAGCACAAAGTCTCCCTTTGTCTAAAACTGATTTTTTGAGTCCCTTATCGCAATTGTAGGCTTGCCTCTTACAAATAATATTATGAACTTCTTAAAGCACACTTCGTCATTGGGACACTTGAATTCACTCACACTCCCTGATACACACTCTTATTTGTTCATTTCCATGCATTTTAACCTAGTTCTCCCTTGTGATTCCTTGACACTCCTTAACACTCCTCAACATGCATTGACATTGTATGGCATGTGTTAGCATGCATTTTCATTCCTTGGAATGCCCTAACCCTTACTAGCTATCATGCCCTCACAACTACCCTGAATTAATTTCCAAATTGGGAACCCAACCAAGTCCTCGCTTGACTACAAGAGCTTGAATAAGTTACGATTAGTACAAATAGACTATGTTGTTGAATTTTTTAGCTTGCGAAGTACTCCACAATCCTAGTGAGATGGGTTTGTGTGAGTTTGGTCACAAAATTCTTTGTCGGAAAAGAATGCAAGCGAAGGGGTTTCGGACCCAATATGGGGTTTAAAATCTAAAAGAAAATTAAAAAGGAAAAAAAATATTTCCTAAGGTCTAAGTGGATAAAGCCCATAAGTTCTAGAGGGTTGTTAAGAGGCCTAGCTAGGAAAATATATTTAATGAGGCCTTAGTATGAAGGAAAGAACATCAAGTGAGAAGGACCTCATTTGATCAAGGAGGCTAGGAGATATGTAGTCTTAAAGTAGGTCGAGTTATAGGGTTGAGTAAGGGTTGCTAAAGGGAGGCCATGCTAATCCACCAAGAGCAAGATAATAATGTGAGGGTTCAAAATAATGTCACATACTTTAATGGGGTTGAGATAGGAAGTAGGATGGCATATTGTTGGTTCTCTTATGGCAGATCGATCTCAAGAGGTGTGGATCATGATAATTTGGGCATGTGATTTCAGTGGTATTTATGTGTGAAGGCCGCATACAATTTTTAAATAGTAGAAAGGGTTGAGACCCTATCTTGTGGTGGTTAGTAGGCTACATGGTATATGATAAATACTGACACAAATGGAGGAGGGCATGCACTAGAATTTAGGGCCAGAAAAAAAGTAGCCGCAGGTGTAATATTGACTAAGGTAACGATAGTTTGAGGGTCATAGATATCTAAAGTTTAGGTCAAGATTTAGTCAAAGGGATTCCCACAATCTATGGATCCATATGTGCTAGGCCGAGTCCCTTATGGAGGCAAGATTTTTTGTTTTTGTTATGGGTTGATAGGGTTTGTTCTAAAGAAATTAGAATAGAAGTATAATTCCCTAGTTAGGGAGGTTTCCTAGCATGTTTAGTCCATAAAGTATGCCTTTAAGACTGTGAAAAATATGTGTATAAGAAGAGGGGTCATGACCCTTACAGAGAGGTTTATCTTTGCAATATATACCACAGATTTGGAAGATGGATTGCAACATTATGTGCGGAGATAGCAAATCCAAAGGAAGGTGGAACTTGAGTAGAAGATTGAGAAAAATAAATGTGCCATATGAGGAATGGATTGACATGAAGAGGAGTTGATTTTGGTGGATTTTACATATAGTTTTGGACAGAGATCTGAAGTAGCCTATAAAAAATTAGGCAATGGATGATTTGTGACCCTAGTTCAGCCATCTGCAAATTTTTAGAAGGATGATAAGAGGAGTAGTTCAAATTTGTTCATTGATTGGACAACAAAGAAATTGGTACACAAGAATAATGATTTTGAGAGGACTCAAATCACTATTAGGTGGAAAATTTGAAGAGTCCTAGACGAGGGCAGTGTTGTGGGCACTAGATCAGTAAAATAATTGACTATGGTTGGGAAAATTGATGACAGTCCAAATATAGTTGGAGGGTTGTTAGGTGACTATCAAAGAAGAGCCCTAAGTTCTATACTTGTGAAGGAAAACAAGACTGGTAGAAGGGTAGGTGTATTGGGCCTAAGGATGTGCAAACTTTGAGGGACTAAAGTAGCAGTCAAGTGAGCTAGACAACTAGCCCTAATTCATTGTATTGTAGAGGATTGAGTCAGTGAGAAGAAGAGAAAGCTCCATAGCCCTAGACTTGTCATATTGGAGGAGGATTATGAAAAGAGTGGTGATACCAAAGAGGTGTTCACAAATGGAGTTGTGAACAACTGATCAAAAACCCTAAGTATTGCAGACCTTAAAGGAAAAAAGAGGTAGATAGAGGGATTTTTTTTAAGCTAAGTTTAGTAATCTAAAGGAGTTGAGTTCATTGATAGAGGAATATTGAGGAGTTGGATAATGGGAGGCAAGAGGACCTGCCATATGTGTTCAGGACATGTGGACTGAAAGGGCTATGTTTTGGCCACCATCAAAAAGTGGTTGAAGTTTTTTCTTGTTCCAGGTAGATTGGCTGTCAAAGGACTAACACCAAGCCCTAGTTATATTCCTCGTATCAGTGTGATTGTAAAGGGACATGATCCCTAGTATGAGAGCTCTAGCTTATTCTATTATAATTTATAATTTAATGAAGAATATTTTGAAAAAGTTAAAAATTGTCATGTGCATTAGTTGATTCCTTGATGTGTGTAGATTTCATTGTGCAAAGTAGATGTGTTGTGACACTTGAGTGTGTTTGCATCAAAGATTCTAAGACCAAACCTAGATTCTGACGTGTCGTGGAAATTCAACATGTGCCTTGTTCACCTAAGAACTACCTGTAAATCATCTTAGGCTACTCATGTCCAATCTCAACTCATCCCATTTAACAAGTTACCAAGACAAGGCTGATCACAACCAACTGTGGTCATAAAAAAACTAATCAACATAGTTTACATCTTGACATACCATAGCACCTGGCATGTATTAAATGCCTTGGCACTATGTGGCATGTGTTAGTGATCCAGATTTATGCAGGAACGCAACATAATACACATATAACCATAAACACAGAGATGCAATGGAAATAATGCTTCATTTTATTAAAATCAAACGACTGAAATATGCTTACAAACATAATGGAAATAAACAGCTAGGGCATTGATAGGCTTATCTCTGAGAAGAGATGTGATGGCTACAAGCCTCTGAACTGTGTTACAATGAGGCTCAAAGGCCTCTTTATTGTTGAGTAACAATAGAAAACCCTAAACATCCAAAAACCTAACCGTAAGAGATGAAGTGCCAGAACCATGGGCCCTGTTATCACTTAGAAAAAATGAAGCATCATTTGACAAAGTCCTAGAGGTTTATGTGTCGAAGGTAGGGTTATAGGATTCATTTTTCATTACTTGGTCAAGGAAAATTCTTAATTTTTCTTATTTAGCTTACCCTAAGGTCTAAACCCACCCTCTTTCAAATCTTCCCATGTCACATCAATCATAATTTTATGAAATTTTCTATTTCCCAAGGCCTTAGCACTGAAATGGTCGTTTTAGCCAAGAAATCACACTTTCGTAGTGAAATACACAGAAAAATTGCACTTTTCTCTATGAAACTGCTAATAATTTCGTAGAGAAAATGCCCAGAAATACACCAGGAACACTACGAAATTAAGGTTTATTGTCTGTCATGTCAAATTAGCTGTTAGGTGTTAGAAAATAATTTTAAAAGGATAATTTAAATGTCATTCGAGTTAGTTAGGGTAAAGATCAAGGTACATGGTTAGGGCTGAAGTCATCATCACCATTTTAAGCTTGTATGAAGCATCATTATGTTATGAGTGGTCATCGAACTTCAAAATCTTTTCAAATTGAGTCATTTGTCATTCTCCATTCTCTCTTTGTGTCTTATTTACCTCTAGATAGCTATTTCACTGAGCTCAAGCTGTGGCTGGTATTTGAAAAGGGTTGCAGATATCACTGATCAAGCGAGGTAGAGAAGACTTCAAAGAAGCATGGCTGCAAAAAGGAAGACAAATAAAGGTGGCCATTGTCTTAGGTATGAGCCATCATATATGAACCTGATAAATGAAGACCCAACAGCTATAGAAATCTTCAGAAGGATAGGATGTTTACAGTTTTGTGAAAAACTACAAGGCTTCCATGTATGGGTTTCCAAATAATTTTCCCTAAACTTCAGTGGAACAAATACTAAAGTGGGGATGTTGTATCTCAATATTACACTAGAGATCATTACAGCAGCAATAGGGATTCCAAGGGGACAATAAAAATGGTTCAAAGGGTTCAAATTCAACATGGAGTAATGCAAAGAGTTTATCAAGCCAGGAAGCAGTGGAGTTGACCTTACAAATGCCATTCCAAGGAGCTGCATGAAGGACAATTTCTCAAAGCTACTTCTCATTATCCAGAAATATTTCACATGTGAAGGAAGATATCATAAAGTCTATTATTACCACTTCAAGCTTCTCCTACACTTTGTTGATAAGATATCTCTTGACCTTCCTTTCTATTTACATAGAAGCTTAGAAAAATGGCAGATAAATTTCAAGCAAAGTTTGATGGAAGTGAAACCTCACTTTTTCATCATGGCTTAATAAAATTGCTGGTTTTGGATGAGTTACAAAGACTAGGCAAAGATTGGTCTTCATTTCTTTTTTTAGTGGCTTTGAAATGGATACCCTTACCCCTAAAATAAATCCAAAACCAAGAGGGTTACCATCACCTTTAGTGGAAGAAAAAAGTGAACCAGCAGGGGCAGAGCAAAGTGAACCAGTCATGATGGAAAAAAAGCAGATGCAGAGATTTGATACACCTATTGTTCCACCTACAAAAAAAAAGTCAATAATGATCAAACTTGAAAAACAAGAGGAAGCTGTGAGTAAACAAAGTGGAAAAAGGATAACAAGGAGCCAAACAGTGGCTAAAGGCAATTTAGAAGACATACTACATGCCATTGATATTGAAGAGACTCCTATAGTCCAGGCTGAGGATATAGATGAAGGTGGACAGAAACTCAAGAAAGCTAAATCTGAAAAGAAGCTAGAGTTTGAAGGTGAGGATGCAGGTTTTATGTTTCAGGCTAGGAAGCCCATGACAAGGCATGCTATAAAAATTTTGGAGAGCAACAAAGAAGTTCATCCAGCCACTGACACTGTCAAGCCACCACAAGACATTATTGATCTTTCATCACCTGTAGAGAAATATCTAGTTATCATTCTGCATTGTGGGAGGAGATGTATGGAAGGAAGGTCCTTCCAACATGTACCTTTGGCATGGAATATGTCAAGGAGGAGAGCAGTCATATGACAAATATTTCTGTTGATAGGTCATCAGTGCTGTCAGTATGGGAGATTGATCCATATTGGGAATCCCAACTGTTGGTGGATTATTCCAAGGATCTTTATACATGCATGATACTTGATGAATAGCTACATGAAGAGGGTTATTCAGTCCAAGAAGGAGTCATCCACTATCTTGGTAGGATCTTCTTGTCTAGAGCCTCCAAGCTCAAGCAGAAGTTACGACAAAGAACTTATGAAGAGTTCTTTTTCAGCCACACCTATTCCATGAGATTCTACAACATCATCATAAGGAGCTATACTTGGAAGGGTTTGGAAGGAGAAATACATCAGAATTTTCAAACATGCATGAACCATGTGGAGTTGGGACAACAACATGACTCTATGAAAGATTTAATTAGCCGTCTCTTTCTTCTTGTGAGAAAGGAGATAGATCTATGCACCACTCCATTTGTGTAAGGAGAAATTTTGGTGAAGAACATGCTCTTGTGAATAATGCTTCATTTGATTATTGTTTGCATTATTTCACCATGTATATGCAGGCCATAACTCCCAGAAGGAGTACTATACCTTATAAAATTCATGGCCAACTTTGGGCCACAAAAATTTCTGAACATGGCCACTCCCTTGGAGATCAAAGGGAGATTTTGTTTCATGATGGGTGCATTCCTAAGACACCAAATATATGTCACACTTTCAGCCATAATGAGATGACTTGGAAATAAATTAAGTGGTAGGGGAACCACTTACCACATCATGATCTGATGTAGTCAGGAGATGTACTGCATTGGTTCCACATGTGGGACTACAACCCACCGCCATATGCACAAATTTCTGTTTGTATGTACTTGATTTTGATCCCATACTTTGATGATGTACTTGTAATTTTTATGGGAATGTATGGAGGGAGGATGGGAGGTATGTATGTGCCCCATGGGATGGGGATTATCCATGTACCTTATGCTACATGTTTCAGGGAGAAAATTGGGCAACCCATGTTTGTTTCATTTGAGCTATTGTCCCCTTATGGGATGGACTATTTGCATCTCATGAGAACTTTGGAGGAGAAATTCATGGAGGGATGGATTGGTCAACACTTAGCTTATGGAGGAAGCTTATCACATGTTGGTGTCACCAATGGAGGAGAAGAAGAGTTGCAGCACTCACCTTGTTATTTTCTTGAGGACAAGCAACATTTGGGAAGGGAGGACTGTAATATTCCCAATTATTCATGAGCTAATTGGAATATTCATTATTTGTTTTATTCATTATTTAAAGAACAAAAGAGAAAAGGAGGTCCATAGTACTCCATAATAATGAATAAATCAATGCCAAATATGAAAAGGCTAAATCTTGGTTGTTAAATCAAGAACCCTTAGGTGTGAAACGGGCTGGGACATATTGATTGTGTCAACCCTGACCAAATCTACAGCGCTGTCATGGAGGAGTGGCCATCAATGAGGGACAACACAGTTTTAGATGGAGCTGCCTTGTGTGAAAGAAGTAATCTCATTGGAAGTGGTTTAGGGTTTGCAAGCTCTTGACTTATAAAAGGAAGAGGATGGAAGAATTATAAGGTTGTTGATGTATATGATATTTTTCTAAATATATGGTCTGTTTAGACATATATCTTTCTCTTGCTATTTAGCGGAGATTGAATGATATTTAGCGTTGGGTGTTCCCGATCGGGAATCCCACCTCTTCACATTGAGTAGCTCTTGGGAGAGTTTGTATTAAATTTTCCACTATCTGGCTTAGGGCCAATCTTCTTCTTTCAACTACAACGTAGATCCTGTTGAGGGTTTGGTTTTTTTTGCAAGCTGCAGCAAGTGGAGACTAGATCTTTCAGATCTAGGCCATCTCAGTGCTCCTTTTCAGTGGAGGAGGTTTCTACTTCATTGGGAGGACAATATTGGAGGGCTTGAGCATCATTTTCAGACCTTAGCATCAGGCCAACCTTGTTTTTATCCCTACAACTTAGTTTACTTCCAGATCTATGTTATTTCTATAGGAGGAGTTGCAGGGTGATTCAACACACCATTTGGAAAGCTGTTTTCTAGTGTTGGAGATATGCCCTTCACTTTGAGGATCTATTGGAGGAGGCTATTCTATTGCTCATATTAGTTCAACCACACTTTCTAGATCTATAATTTTCAGTAGATCTGCAGTCTTAGATCTAAGATCCACATATTGTACTTGTTGTTTTGTTGAAAACCCCAAGGGGGTTCTATATAGGAGCTTGTATAGCACATGGATATGATATGGATCTAACTTTTGAGGAACATATTTGCTCTAGATCTGATGTGTAATATAAATCTGTTGTAGAGCCAATAAAATAATGCTTTAAGGGTTTTCTAGCTTTTATTTATGGTTGTAGCACCTCGTATTAAGGGATTTTTCTCATTGGAGACTTTTTTTTCTTGTTATGCATCTTATGGGCCATTTCTTACACATGCTTTGCTGCTATAATAACAAATAAAAGGTCTCCTTATTGGCCTCTTACTATTTAAAATATGATCTGTGTTATCTTTCGATCATTCTACATTATATTGCTGCTTTTCCCATTTGGTAATATTACAAATTTTGATTTGAAAAACCTCTATCCCAACATTCTGTCATTATGTTCAATCACTTTGCCACCTCTGAGCTTATCCAAAAACCATATAATTGGTCTTTTAGAAGTGGGTTGCCATCGAGGAAAACACATGCATCATAATTCCAACAATCTCTCCCTTTGGACTTGATGTAAACCATGTTGGTGTCTGATCACCATAACTTGTAGATACTTGTTAGACACATCAATCATAAGAATTATCCAAACAAAAATTTACTCTCCCCCTTTGATAACAAAGGAAGAGGGAGGACCAATGCTGAAGCAATGTTTCCCTTTCCTTAAATATACAAGAGCTCTGTAGATATGATCTTCACTATACTAACCATGCTCCCTCTGAGCACATGCTGAATCTTCAGATAGATTTTCAATGAAGTTCATGACTCTATAACTCAACAAATTATGACCTTTCCTATCACCAAGGACTCACATCAATTACCCAACCGAGTGGGGTTACATATTTTAATCAACTTCCCAACCAATTGGGATTACATATTTAACTCAATCACCCAACCAAGTGGGTTTACATATTTGAAAAATTCCATACATGACAAAATCTGACAATATTTACATCATAGGTCTCAACATGACCCTTACATTAAATTATTGATATGAATTTTATAACCAAGACCAAAGGACCTCAATAGAGAGAGATCATCAAACATAATTCAGCAACCATTATAAACATTGTGCCAATAATGCATTATACTCAGCAAGGCTAATGCTCCCCCTGAACCTGTGCTACTTGTTCACTGTCAAGTCTGACCAAAAAAACTCATTCATCAAAGAATATTCATAAATTAGATAATCATAACTTAATACCATATCAATAGACTATAACCATCAACATCATATCAAGAAAATTAAATCATAACAGTCAGTATCATGTAAAAATTTGTTCTTGAGTCTGTCTCACTCCTTTTATATCAAAGAAAGACATACATTATTGTATGCAAAGGAACTCGCGTATATACGCAGATTTCTTTCATAGAATCCACGTATAGAATGTGAAATACCAAAAATTTCATTGCTTCAGCACCCCCTGAGCTTGTACAGACTATACCTATCTTCTGTTTTCACATCAGATGCACTGTCAGAAATATAAACAACTAGAATTACCAAACCAACCATGGGAATCACCATATATTTCTCCCCCTGTGATGATACATTACTCATTTTGATAATGTATCTCACATCACTGTTGTAGTCTCTAAGATAAGTAATATTTAGAAACAGATGACTACAGTAGGGTCAACATTCCCTATGTTTTTGACCGGTGTTTCTTCTTTCTCCAACTTTTCTTGTAATTTTTTATTGTGTGTTGGAACTTATCCAAGCTCCTGGTTCTGTTCAACATACTTAAACTGCAATTAGTGGCTTTATGCCCAAATGAGTTACAATACAAACAACATCCATGAAACCATCCTTTCTTCCTTGATCTATGTGATTTTTCAATAAAAAATATTCTTCTCTTTTAGGGTATTATCGTTGTTAATAGTAATTGCCATGGGTACTTGGTCTTGATGAAACTCTCCCTCTTCTCCATTTGAAAAACCATCACTATCTTCATTTGTATAAAATCTTCTCTTATTTTCAAATTGTTTCTCTTTGTCATGATTTTCTTTATAAGGACACTTACTAGCATAATGAATAACTCTACCACAAGAAAAACACTTGAAGGTAAACTTAGCTCTGAACCTTCTAGTATGTTAGTCTCCCGTGATTTGGCAGATTGTTAAACCAAATGACAGGGTAACATCAGACCAGTCTTTGGAGTCCTAGGACCTAGCTTTCCTTGACTCAGAGAGGGCTCTCTCTATTATGTGAAGGATGTGAACTTGTTCACTTTGGGTGATTGGTTTTAGGCTAGTTGTTAAGTGTAGGTTTGTTTGTTTGTTTTGGGTTGGGGTAAGATGACTAAGTAGGATAGGTGGAGTGAGAGGTTATCAAATCAATTGGTCAATGGAGTCTATGAAGTTATTGATATCTTGGTAGCGAATCAGGGTACATCACAGGGAAAATATAGTGTAGTCAATGGATCTTTAAGTTTATATGTGAGGTGAAATGGACAATAAGTTTGGGAACCAAGGTAGGGCAAAGGCAGTTAAGAATCCTTCGTCAAATACCTATGAACAAGGAGGTATTTAATATTGATAAGAAAAAGATACTAATCATGAGATAGGGCACACCATTTATTCAGTGACAATACTTTTAAACAAATAAACATTGAAGATAAACAATCGAGTAGAACATGAAAGCAAGACAACTTATGTAACTTCAATGATTCAACTTTCAAGTTTAGAAAATGTATAAGAAACAAATAGCATCAATAAATGAAGAGGGAAAACCTAAACATCATTCATTAAACTATAAAGAACTTTGAAGAAAACTGATAAGCATATTCAAAGGGAAAGATCGAAACAAGACCTCTTTGACTTAACCTATCAATCAATACATCAAAGAGAGATTTCAAGACAAAGTTTAGATAGAATTAAACAAGAAGGGCTTACCATGAATCATGTTTATAAACGAGAATATTAATCCAAAAATGAAATAGACAAGCTTAGGTGGGCCTAAGGAGCAATGAAGAATTCTTTAAGCTAACCCAACATAAGAAAACATGAAAAAAATAGCTAACAGGAGACTGAGGTGCCTCAAGCAACATTTCCCATCCTATACTTTTCTGAGCTATTGAAAAATATAAATTTGGACATATGGAAAACAAGAAAAAACATGAACATATGAGAGATGCATCACCATTAACTAAAATCAGAGATCCTGCAAGCAATCCTTCATCACCATCAATCAAGGCAATCCATCCACAAGCTCCACAACACTAAATTGTTCTTCAACTTTCAAAAACCATGTATTGCTCTTAACAAATCAAGTTCCCCCTTGTTTACAATGAATCCTCATGCCTTATATAACAAGGAAGGAAGAGGAAAACCAAAGAGAGTATCTAGAAGCCTATTGGCCAACAAGAAATATCCTAAGTTGTCCTTGAGGCTTTGCAAAGCCCAAGGCACAAAAATATCTAACAAATATCTTTCCCGGCCAAAAATAGCAATTAAATTGAATTTTAGGCCCTGACGAACATATGAAAACTTTCCAAACACACATTCGGCCCAGTCACCTATAGGAGCGCAGCACACTATGTCAAAAATTAAAATTATGCTAGGAGCGCAACGCAGAAAAATGCCTTTTTATAGCAGTGTTTTGGAGGCCTTCCCGATGTCGGAAAAGGCACTGTGATGGCTCATTGGAAAGCCATTGAAGTATAATTTCCAGAAATACCTTTATTTCTTCAACCAGACCTCTAAAAGTTTCTAAAAAAAGTGAAAATTCCAAGACTGCCAAGAGCGCAACACATGCTTAGAAAAGTGGGCAGAAAGGTGAAAAATTGAGTGTTTTCGACCCTTTTGGGGGGTCAAAACAACTCCAATTGAGCTGAAAATTTGTGAGCATACTCCTCAAATGATGGGGAATCCAAAAATTTAAACCTCTCCTCTTGAATATTCCCTGGGAAAAAGCGTAGCACAGGGTTTGCTGTGCTCCTAGCCTTAAAATTCGCAAAAAAAAAAAAAAATTGTTCAATTTCTCTCAAAATTGGTAGTAGGAGCTTCATGGGTACTTGGAGACTTGTAGAGAAGCTTGGGCCAAAATACTAATATTGGCTTGGTATTTTCATATTTTGGTGTAGGGCCCTCATTTTGGGCAGTTTTGAGTTTTTTCCTTGCAAAGTGGTTTCTTCATTTATAGTGCTTAGTCATTCTTCTTTGCAAGTTCAAATCTCTGTTGGCCTTCTCCAGTTTGGTCTCAAGATGTATGTTGGCCCTTTCAAGCCATGATTCCCTATTATGCTCAATTTCCATGGCAAGGAGTTCAGTGAGGGGAAATTTTTTCACTTGGGCTAATTCTTGCTCCCTCTCTCGTGCCAAAGCCTTTCTTAGACACATAGTTCTAGGCCTCCTTCTAGACTGACCCTCCTCATCCTCACTTTCTTCATAGGCACCCATGTACTCCTCTAACTTTACCTATGCTATTTGAGCCTCTTTTCGGTATTTAAGCACCCTTTCTTCATATATGGATTGTTGGCCACTCATTTGTTTGTTGTGCATTTGTAAGAAATGAATGACATCCTTAGCTCTCTCTAATTCAACTTCCAAACCCCTGATCTGTGCATTCCTGTTTTGTAGGAGAGAGTTTGCAATTCTTGTTTAATTTTCCTCATCACTTTCTATGTGAATGAGCTCAAATTATCTTTCCTCTTCACGATTGCCTTCTTCCTCTTTTACTTGTTCTTTACCTTTGTCAATCATTTGAGTTGAGGAGGATGACATGGCCCCTTTCCCTTTGGAGGCAACAAACACATGCCTCACTCCTATTTGATAGGTAATGGGGAAAGGTACAATAAGTTCTACTTGCAAACCTTGATCATAAGTGAATTTAGGACTGCTTTTTCCCTTATGGATGATCTTTGTGAGTGCACCCTTTTCACCTTGCCCTTGACTGCCCTTTTGATAAGCAGTATCACTATCTCTCATGCCATCATCACTGTCAAGACCTTTAGGACTGTCATCTTCTGTTCTTGCAATGCTAGAAGTGTCTTGATTACTGCTTGGTACATCTTTATCTTCATGAATGTCCTTTTTTTCATCCTTTGACCCACTGTTTTCACCACCAAACTCAGCCTTTGTATCACTGTTTGCACTCTTGGTAGGGTCACTGTCTTGGGCATTCTCATAAGCCTTTCCCTTACTGTGATGGTCATTTTCTTCTTTACTAGGTGAGTTCTCTAGGCTGGTTTCTTCTTCACTGTCCTGTAGATCATATTCATTGCTTGGCTCATGATTAAGTTCATTGTTTTGCTCATTGAAATCACTTTCAAACTCTGCTTCTTGGCTGCCTTTTCCATCTTGGTAATTGTCTTCCTTGACCTCTTTGCTGCTTTCATATGCCTCCTCTCCACTTCCCTTTGTATTTTCAGTGTCACTTTCTTCATTGTCTACTTCTTTTCCTCGACTATCATTTGTTTTTTGAATGTCACTAGGCTCACTATTTTGGTGTTTTTGCAGCTCACTCTTTTTCTCTTGATAAGCTGCCTCTGACCTTGTGTCCTTGGAGTCATCCTCTTCACCTTTAGACTAACTGTTTTGGCAATTTTGCTCATCATCTGGCTAACTGCTTTCTTCATTTGCATCACTGCTTTTATCACTTTCTTTTGAATCACTGCTTTCTTCTTGGCCATCCCTGCTTTCTTCTTGGCCATCACTTCTTTCTTCATTTTTATCATTGCTTTGTTCATTTGCACCACTTCTTTCTTCATTTGCATCACTGTTTTTCTCTTTTTCATCATTTTTTTCTTCTTGGCCATCACTGCTTTCTTCATTTTCTGATTTCTTAGGGGAAGGAGAATGAGGAAGGTCTATTTGAGGAAATGATTCATGTGAAGAAGATGAACCAAGGTTAGTGGAGGGTGATGGAGGTCTGTGGGGAGGATTTTGAGATGATGATGGCAAAGTTTGCAGAGGGATGCGTTGTGGAGTTGTGAAATCATCATGGGTGATGAAAACCTCCCAGGGGATGCCTTGTTGTTCTAGTTGGTGTGAGACAATAAATTTGATGAGGGAATGATGAAAAAGGCTTGACATTTGTTGGGATGTAGGCCTCTTTTCCATGATGGAAGACATTTTCTCAATACTTTTGCAAAGGTAGTAGGGAATATGTAGCAGCTTGGTTTTGGTGAAGTGCATGAGGATTCTTATGTGGTATGAATAGACTCTGGAGAACCTACCCTCGCAGGTGAAGTATTTCATAATGATCTTCATTAGGAGAACATCTCTGTCCAATTGATGAGAGAAGGGGAGATCATATATGCAGCATGCGCTGGAATGTTTAGAGCCAACAGTTTTCAACTAGTTTGAAGTTGTTCTATCTCAGATAAAGGAACAACTGAATAAAGCAAAGGGAGGAAGGAAGAAATTTTTTAGTTATGGTTCCATTCTTATTTCCTTCCCTTTGGAACGGATTCCACTGATGCAGCCACAACATGTTACATTGGATATATCTAGTCCTAGAGATCCTTGAATGCAGAGATGGGTAGAATTCATGGGTCGGCATTCAGGCCAATCGACCGTTGTGTTCTCAACTGCATTCTTCGCCTGGTTCAGGTGAAAGATTATCGCCATCGATGAGTATGCATATGCAAGCATCAACTTCCGAGGAGATCCAGATCTAATTTTACCAGAAGGCGCTCAATAGGATGCAATAGGTAAGATTGATTTGACCATTTTTTTTATTTTTATAAGGTTCATACAAATGTTTTTATGTTTTTATTTCTTTCCAAGACTAAAATAAATGTTTAATTTAATGCAGATATCAGTCGTGTTCAACCAATAGAGGAACCAGAGCGCGAAGCGGATGCGTCAGCAGAGAGGGCTATCGAGAGAGCAGTCTTTTAGGACATTGATATAGCTGAGACTCTTGCTAAGCTCTAGTAGCACAAAGAGGGGTTGACCTTTGGGATTCCAGATTTCCAGATCAAAGAACTTCCCATGTGACTGCAGCGACACACAATTGGGGTTCCTAACCACTGGATGCGATTGCTCTGTAGGATTGTTAGATCTATAACATGCTATAAAGAGCACCACTAGTTTACTTATGAATTTTTGCATACATTTCGAGGTCAGATGACCAACATGTCTTAGGCACAAATTTTGTAAAAAACCTATAACTATCTATCTATATGTTTTCAGAGTTTTTCCAATGTTTAATGCACAATCCTATTCAATGATGTGAATGTTTTCTTTACCTATGTTGCAAATTTCTGTCTAAAACTTGATTAGCTAATGAATCAGTTAAAGTGTTCAGATTTCTGGAAATGTGTTGATATTGAATGAAATCAAAATGTTTCTCCAAAATTCGAACTCTTAGGAACAATCTAAGAAGTGTTGGATTTCTAACAGTATAAATATTAGTAATTTGTAGTACCACAATTTGTGAGTATAACCTGATGATTATGCGGTTAATACCAAATGAAATGGCATCAGAGAGTAGTTCGATCAACGCGCTATACTCAGCGATATTATTCGTCGATCTACCGATAAAAATCCCTTGGAAACTCACTAACTCACCATTCAGAGTGAAAATTGCCCACGCTGCAGAGGATAGATTCTACGTACTACGACTAGCACCATCAACATATCCAACAAATGGTTCCGAATATTTAGACATATGCGATGAATGTAAAGCGGATTACTAACGTCGAGAAAACTCTAAAAAACAAATTAAGATAATGAATGTAAATAAATAGCATATAAACAATATAATACATAAAATCACTACGCTCATGATTAAGCATAGTAACATTTCAAATAAAACCCATTTCTAGGCTATGCCAATGGAATCCCATCGTAATCAACTAACTCGTAGGCACCCTTAGCGAGAAATATTTTGATAATATAGGGGCCATGCTATAATGGCTCGAATTTCCCTGTACCTATTAAATCTTCTTCTTGGTCGTAAATAAGGACCAAGTCACCCTTTGAGTAGATGTGAGGCTGGACATTTTTATCGTATTGCGCTTTTATACGTCTTTTATGCTCTTCGTTGGCCAATTGGGCTTCACAACGCATTTCATCTAGATGGATGAGGTTAAGGAGACGCGCTTATTCTTCTGAGGTGCTAGGTAACAAGTCTATCACGAGTTTTAATGATGACATTTCTCATTGGATTGGTAAGATAGCTTCCAGACCATACACCAATTTAAAAGGAGTGAATCCGGTCACGTTTCTCACTAAGGTTCGATACGCCCACAAGGTGGAGTACATGATCAATTTCCAGTTCCTTTTATAAACCCCTATCATTCGTTTAAGAATTTTATTAATAGCCTCAACTTGTCCATTTGATTGTGGATAATAAGGAGTAAAATTATCATGCAATAATCCTAACTTGGCTGTCAATTCAAACATCATATGGTTGCAAAAATGCTTCCCATGATCCGTAACTATAGCCTGTGGGACCCCAAACCGTGCAATGACGTGATTGAAGAAAAAAAATGCAGTTGTTTGTCCTATGTTATTGAATGTAGGCATCGCTTCGGCCCATTTGGTAAAATAGTCGACTGCGACAATAATATAACCATGCCCCCCGGACGAAGGAGGGTTACAGGTCATGAAATCGATACCCCATTTCGTAAATGGTCTAGCAGAGACAACATGATGCATTGGCGCTGACGGTTTGCAGATTTTACGATCATAAATCTGGCATGCATGACAAATTCTGACTGCGAGGATACAATCTTGAAAAATAGTAGGCCAAAAGTAATTGGCGGGGAGTATCTTCTGCGCGGTAGCATAACCAGATAAATGTCCACCACAAGCTCCAGCATAGCAATCATTTAACACTTTTTCGGCCTCCTCATGAGTGAGGAACCTCCTTAAAATGGTATCGACACCATGACGATAAAGTGTATCATCGACGATCAGATAATCTTTGGCTTGGTATCGAATACGTCGTTGATCAGAGCGAGAGTTATTAGCTCGAAAAGTTTGGGTTTGGAGATAAATGATGAAATGTCCATACCAGGGATCAGATGATCCGATCAGAAACAGAGACTCGTCTGGAATAGATGGTTCCAACGTAGTTGCAGTACTATCACAGGGAAGGTCACAAAGAATCTCAGCCAAAACTAAAGACTTCTTTGGCTTGGATATAATGAATTCCAAATCAAATTCCTGCAAAATGACGATCCATTTTGAATATTCCACCCCTGCAATTGACGTGATAAAATGTAAGTCATGGGGTTGTAATCTGAAACTATTGTCGTTTTTCGGAGCAGGATATAATGGCGAAATCTTTGGACAGCTTGAATGGCTACCAAGGAAAGCTTTTCCACGTATGAGTACTTAACTTTTGTATCATTGAGATTGCGACTCAAATAATAGATCAGATGTTCAATTCCATCTTCTACTTGGACCAAAACCATAGCGATTGTCGTCTTAGCTATGGCGATATATAGGAAATAATCATTTTGATAATTTGAAGGATACATTAATGACGCTCGGACAAGATGGTCCTTGACAGCATCAAAAAAAGCTGGCGCAACTTGGTCCCAATGGAAGGGAATCCCCTTTTTCAATAATTGAGTAAATCCTTTAGCTATTTCGGCGTAGTTTGGAATGAACCTTCTCAGGAAGTTAGCCTTTCCTTGAAGTTTCTGTATCTGAAGTAAGTTTTATGGTGCAGGAAAATCAAGAATGGCCTGTACCTTTAGTGGGTCTATTCAAATTCCTTCTTTTGAGACTACAAATCCGAGCAATCGACCAGAACCAACACAAAAGACACATTTGTGCAGACTGAGGTGTATCTTGTAGTGTCGGCATTTTAAGAAAATGGCCCTCAAATGCATCAAGTGATTAGTCCATTTTCATGAATGTGCTGGTAAATCATATAGATATGGTTGAATAATGTGCTTGATGTCATTGAGAGCATAATCCATTACTCTCTGAAAATTTTCTCCAACGTTCTTTAAACCAAACGGGATTTTCCGATATGCGAATGTGCCCCAGGGATAGATGAATGCTATCTTATGTTGGTCATCTGGGTAGATATTGATTTGATTGTAGCCAGAAAATCCATCCATGAAAGAAAATATTTCACATCCAGCACATTTGTCAATAATCTGGTCGATAAAGGGAGTAGGATAGTTGTCTTGTGGACAAGCCTGATTGACATCCCAATAATCGACACACACTCTAATGGTTCCTTGTGTTTTCATAACAGGAATGATATTGGAAACCCACTCAATTAGTGGAATAGGGTAAATGAAACCAACACGCAAAATGTTTTCAACTTTTGCTTTCATGGCAGTGGCTTTCTTCGAATGAACAGGTCGAAGCCGTTGACGCACCGGTTTGACATCATGATACATATTAATAGTGTGTTCAACTATGCTAGTATCTATGCCTGGAATTTCCTCGTAAGACCAAGCGAATACGTCACGAAATTCATGAAAAAGAGAGCGATATGAATCAAGTTCTAATGGAGAACAAGATACACCAACATGAATATTTTCTACAATGCCAGGTTTAGTCGAAATATCGATAGAAATCGTTTCTTCAATATCTGATAAATTTCGCTCAGATTAAATTGCATTAATCGGAAAAGAATTCGAAAAGAAATTTTGAATGGATGGGTGATATAGTTCACTGAGATTATTGTCTTCATAATCAAGAAGATGGGAATGATGATGATAATCTTCCCATGGTTCTCCTTCTGCCATCATGGTTCTCCTTCTGCCATCATAGCTTCCAAAATATTTTCATCTCTCAAATTTTTTGAGGAAAATGGATCAGATGGAGTACCAAAATCTAATGAACGATCAATCCAAACACTTGGTGATGTTGATTTCGGATTTGATGCCCAAGCCAAATAGATTGATTTCTATTGTAGCTCAATAGGGCTGGCGGTAAAATATCATCCAATGTGGAAATATCATAATCACTCGTACTCTTCCTTAAGCTAGATAGAGTGGAAGAGATCATGTAGCAGGTCTCTATGCTTACAATTTCTGCCGACGTCGCGGGAAACGGTAATGCAAAGGTTCCCATAAGAGTGGAATCCTTTAAGAGTCCTATGTTGAGATTGCAACAAGATGATGAGCTTAGTGGAAAGAAGTTGCCTTCACTAAGTGGGCCCGCAGGCTATTTTTGGCGCAAAGTCTATTTTTAGACTATGTCTATTTTTAGACATATGGATCATGTTCTATGAGTTGCAGGATGCTATTTGTGGATGGTTGGTCAAGTCGGAAAAAAATAGATGGACTTCTATTTTTAGACATATTGGGTGGAATCTATTTTTATATTTCCAGTCTAAAAATAGATATGTCGAATATTATTAGCTCTTAATAATATTTGGACTCTAAACATTATCTTATTCTCTTGGAGCACTTCAGTTAGGTGTCCAGAAGTGGTACATGCAGATGACATAAGGAATTATGCAATTCCTAGGGGTTATGTGGAGCTATTGCATGAAGACTTCAGTTAGAACTCATGTGACAGAGTTTGGTGGAGTTGATTGAGGAAGTTAGTGGAGTTGTATTCAGTTTAACTAATCTAAACATAGTTGAGCTATTTGTATTCAGTTTAACTAATTCATACAATTAGTGAGAGTGGTGTGAATTAATTATTAATTAATTCACTAATTATAAACTCATTAATCAACTAAAGAATGCATCAGTTAACTTCAGTGCATGGACAGTTTCAGTGGAGACTAGTGCAGAAATAGGTGAAAGAGCAGGTTAACTATCAGTTGTGACTATATTGTTGCTATTTGCAACACACAGATAATTGGAGAAGCCCATGAGGATTTCACAGTACAATCCAGGTGGTTTATCTATTTAGTGAAGCCATCCCATAGCATTGATTACGCAATAGAGGCTGGCTATCAAGTGGAAAAATATTGGAGCATGTGTTTTGCTAGATCTAGCTTGATAGTGTGTAGCAATTGGAGGTAGTGCTGAGAGCTTGTAAGAAGCTTTGTACTATGATTTTTACATGATCTCCATGACATATAATATACAGATAGTTGGGGTTTTTAGCTTTAAGCTTTCCCATTAAATACTGTGTTCATATGTGTGATTGTTTGTGGTTTTAATGTGTGCATGCAATTGATTTTATTTCCGCATGTGATGATAAATGGTAGAAGAGATTCTGTATTATGCATGAAGCTAAAATAGTGTGATCAGGAGAATCTCGGTGAATAATATATTGGTTATTCAAATTTCTACATCCTACGCCAATGTTCTGGATTTCTAGTTGGGGTAAGTGAATATACGGAACGCTTCCAGTTACTTGCGAAGTGGAGGCAAAAAAGGATAATTGATTAATGACTGTAATAGTACCTTTATGAGGAAAGGAAACCATTCTAAAATATGTAGAAATAATAGTATTCATTGCATATACCCATGGTATTCCAAGTAAAATATTATAGTCAAGGGGTCCGTCAACAACCTCAACATCAATACTTACTGTTTTTCCCCCTAATTCAACTTGCAAGTTATTGATAATACCACAAGGTTTATATCTTCTTCCATCAAAAGCCTTCAACGTCGTTGATGATTGTGATAATCGCGGTGATCCAAGTGACTTCCAATAGTTTAGAGACATAATGCACATAGATGCTTCCTCATCAATAATAGTGTGATGAACAAGGTGATTGAGAACATTTACTTGGATGGAGAATGCCAATTCTGCTGGTAGTTGTGGCACATAGCCCGTATGATTAAAGACGACAAGATTAGAATCAGTGGGATCAATTCTACCAATGGCCAATAATAAAGCTTGCTTCTGGGAGGGACAATTTTGTAATACCTCAAGAGAAGACATAGATAAAGGGGATTGAGCCAAATATTCAACTATATCATAATTTTATGAAGCTATTTCTCAAGGATTATATGTCGATTTATGAATTACTACCTTCGGTGGCTTAATCATCAATTCAGGAATAACAGGAGATGGTACTGATTCATTAGATGGATTCGTTGTTGAGGTAGTAGGTTGATCAATAGATGGACTACCATAGTCTTTATTCCACGTCGACACCAAAATATATTTTGAAGGTTTTTTAGTGGATAACATTAACACTTGGGATCTAGGAGCTGGATCCGTAGCAACCAAATTTTTGTCTAGATTTGGAAATGGGTCTGTCAACACAGCTGATGCATGAGAAGTCTTGATATTTTTGAGACTTCAGCACGGTGAGGACAATCCCTAACAAAATGTTCCTCGTTACATATTATGCATGGATAACGATGTTTCCGTGGTCCTAACGGTTGATCAGATGATTGTTCCTGCAGGTTAAAAGTTTGATTTTTCTTTGATTTCCCCTTTTTCTTACTTCCTGCTTGCTTATCACTTTTGCCTTTATCAAATGAGACGACATTGATTTCGAAAGTAGGAGCAGGATAAAATGCAGTAGTGTTGTGTGTGTTTACAATGCCTATCAATATGTCTCTGGCATGAGAGTCCTTTATTTGAGGAGGAACATTGAAATTAGATCGCGAAGCATTTGGAATTTTCTCATAGAGTGTGCCAGAATGAGAGTAAATCAAGTCTAAATATTGGTCATGAGCGATCACTTGCTCTTCTGTGATGATGCCACCTTTAGCCACATCCTCTGTTATAGATGGTAATAGGGATTTGATGAACCATTCAGCAAGGAGCTGATCGAGAACAAATGTCTTAACCATTCGTCGACGACGACGCCACTCATGAATATGATCTAAAATGTTAGTAGCATTACTCTGTTTGAAGTTGGTCAAGAGTTTTGTTCTAGATTCGTGTCTGATCGTTAACTGGAAATGGGTCAAAAAGACAGTAGCCAAGGTAGTGAAATTGTCGAAAGAAGCTCTAGGTAATTCAATGTACCATTTAGCTACCAGACCTGTGAGTGTTTGCTGGAAAAGACGTAATCTAACAGAGTCATCATTTAGGGAATTTGATGAACACCATAAATGATAAGTCATAACATGAGTTTATGGGTCTCATCCAAGGTTTCCATTGAATTTAGGAATGTCAGAGGGTAATTTATGTGGTATCACCGGCCACCAAGGAGCATAATTGATAGGATCATGGGTTAACCGGTTTAAATCTGGTAATTCCAAGGCTGCAACAAAAGGAAATTGTCTAATTAGGTCAGGTTGAGCATAGCCAGGATAAGATGGAGTTACTTAAGAAACAGGTCTTTGAGCACCGTCGTATGGGATTTGTTGCTGGTAACCCAGATAGGGGTTGTTTTGCATGGAAAACGCTTGAGAGTTCTATTGACCAAAACCTGGATATGGTACTTGTTGATATGAAGTTTGAGGAATTTGTGCCCGTGGCTGCCAAGGGGCTGTCCACCAATGTTATAACCCAAATTAGTGTAAGTTGGATTCGGTTGATATGTATAACCAGATTGTGTTTGTGACATCCCATAAAATGGTGGACCAGCTAGTGAATAAATGATCCCTGATACAGGTTGTTGTAAATTAACCAAATGATTTTGAGTTTGAGTTGAAGAACTCACCTAATAAGGTTGATGTACAAGATTCCGATTCTGTAACAGGGGTATAGATGTATAAAAAAGTGGTAATGAAGTGGGTGTAACAGGTTGAATTGGTTGATACGATTGGACAACCATTTGTGGTTGGATAGGCAGAGTGGGATGCCATTGACAAAAATTCATGCCAACATTAGTTTGACTAAAATGTGACAGAGTACTGTCATATTGGGTGACCATAGGTTTCCCCCCAGCATAAGGAGGATAATAAGATGGAAAATATTGTTCTCCAAATGTTGGGAGTCTAGTTGACATGGTACTTAAAGGAATTGACCCATAAGGACCGACTTGATATTGTCCTGATGATGGCTGTAATGATTCAAGTCGTTCAGTACTAACTATAGGACTACCAGTTAAAACACTAGATGATGACATTGGTAATGACCATGGTCTTGAAGATTGACCAGAGAAAGTGCCAAAAAATGATTTGTAGCGTATTGGGACCGAAGGGCCACCGTGTAAATATGAATTTGGTGAGATTGCGAACATTGACGGAGTAGTGAGGGTAGGAGCTGACGTAATTGGAAGAGTAGACCCAACTGAATATGTTGATTCAGACATGGTTTTATGACCAAATGTATACTCTCTGAAATCAACGGGAGATTGAATGGAAATGGGATCAACAAAATCAGATGGAAACGATTGAGGAAATTACTAGTACAGGTAAAGGTCTCCCCCAAAGTGGGTTTGACTTAAAGGTGTATTAGGTTGTGGGATTTCTTCATTGTGATTAAACTAGGAGGAAGAACTTCATCGTCAGGCCCAAAATATATTTCAGACGGTTGACTGTGTGATATAGGAGTTTCAGTGGCTACAGATATTTGTGGAGTGACAAAGGTAGGAACAACTTCTGGTTGTTCAGGATTCAGATTTTCTGGTAAAGAAGAGACAAGATCTCGATCAATTTGTGATTGAACAACTTCGGGTCCAGGAGGTATGGTCTCAGCGATTGAATGGATCGTGACCATGGGTAGTTGTGAAGACTTCGTTTCGACAACAGTAGAAGAATCGGGATATGTGGAAATAATTTGAGCTAGCTCTAGCTTAAATAATGATATTTCGCCAGAGGTATGAATTGTACTTGATTCGGAAGATCATGATCGCCTTCGCCTACTAGAAATAACTTCCGGCGATAAAGGTGGTTTTAAAGCTAATCTACGCAAACAATGGGGGGTAAGATTGTGTTCTTCCATGATTACTGATTTATTTTAACCAAAAATAAATAAACAAAAAGAGGGTAATGCTAGGCAAAAGGGTTTACCAAGAAACTGTGAACTGCAGAATACCTTCGGGCGAACCAAGAAGTACGGGCAGGTAATCTCCCCGAATGTTGTGTTCGGTGCATCACAATTTTAGGGCAGCCAACTCAGTTCACTATGGATGGATATCACCTAAAATTTGTCCTCCCAAATATACCGGAAGGTACGTGGAGGCCCAACTTCGTATTAGTGATGTCTGATGCGAAACTGCACAGTGAGAGCACCCCTTTATACTTATCGTACTGTAACATTGCCTGATAAACCCAAAAGTACGTGGAAGAGCTACGATATACTTACGTACGTGGAGTGAGGTATCACACTTGGAATGTATCGCAGACAATTTAACGACAACTACTATGTTTTACGATGCCGGAACATGTCTCTAGCCTAGACCTTCTAAATGTTATCGTTAATGTTCCAAAGCGTTGTTAAGTAAATTGAGATTTATTTTATGTTGATCTTGCTTAACAATTTTCCTTTCAGGTTCACCACGATGATGTATATAAAATTCCTAAAATGCAACTAAGAATGATAAACAAACTTTCACTTTCAGCTTTTTCAATGAAGAACCTAGATACTAAGATAAGAGAACACTAGTTTTTTGGAAAGAAAACAAATAATTTGTGAGAAAAAAAATCAATGAACAAAACAAAATCAATGAATCAAAAACTAAATGTAGATTTCCTAATGTTCCTTTTGCAAAAAACGCACAATCCTACATGCAAATGAAAGTTTTTCTTTTCAGTTTCCTTAATGTTATGAATGCAGAAAAGAAACTAGGTGCACTAGATCAATAATCTAAATTCTTTTTACTTTCGAGAAACGAAGAATACAAACAAAAATTTCTCTTTTGAAGGAAAAAGGAAATGAATATTTTACGACAATTTCCTATTTCGAAACCAAACGATTCTTAATGCGACCATAAAAAGTACTTTGAAATCAACTTGTCAATGATAATGAAATTTAAAAAAAAAAAACATTGAACAAATTTTCAGTCAAAGGAGAAGAAATATATACAGTTACTGGTCAACGGAGCATCAAACTTTTTAGAACAAATCAGCAAACAGAACTGAAGAAAAATACAAAGTCAGATTCAAGGGGATTTGGTCCCTTTTAGGAGCCAACATAGTCTCCAAGGGGAGATAGTGCTCTGCAACATAGGCTGAGAAGGGAGACAGTGCTCTGCATAGCACTGTGCCTTGACCAAGGGTGCATTGGGCGCAGTAAAAAAAGAAAAAGCTACTGTTTGGCTCACTAACTTTGCAAATTAAGCTCTGAAAAAGTCTAATCTTTATGTGAAACAACTACTGGGTGGATTTAGAAAGCAGATCAGAGACTAAAACACCTAGAAACAACATAAATTCTCTCCAGCGGAGTCACCAGTTTTTTGGGCCAGAATTGTAATATACAGATAAATTATGCTTCCCTAGGCAGGTGTTAGCCTAGAACAACAGGTGAAAGAATATACTACTGTTTCTCCTAACTTAGAACAGATACACAGAGAGGATTGGATGCTTACTTGTTTCAGTCGCTTCCAAATGGCTCCTTTTTGTCGCTTCTGCTACAACTTCAAATTCAAGTGGTTTTGTTGGCTGAATGCTTCCTACAAGAAATAACACGGAAACAACAGAAGATGCAATAATATAGATATCTATTCAATCTAGTTAGCTAAATCAGTTGAGCATAAACTACATTCATCAACCAAGATTTTACAATATGGAAAATCAAAGTAAACATAGATGCATGTAGGGAAAAACAAGAAGTACTCTTTATTGATGATAGAAGGAGAGGTTACAACCTAGTGACTGATTTGAAGTGACCTTCCAGTAGAGTTCCCAAGTCTCATCACAGCATAAATCTCTCTAGCAGCAGTTCCACAAATCAAACTCTCTATTGAAAAGTCTCCAGCATTTCCGTACTCAAATTCTTACTTCCAAACACTTAGATCTGTGTTCAATTTATAGATGAACTGTAGATTGTTTTGTAATCAATAACATTCCAAAAATAGGCAAGACATGTTTCCGTTCATGTAGATGTCAAATGGACACTTGGATCTGAAGCTTGACACATGTGAACCCTTCTAGAAGACACTGGCCAATTGGAGATTCCGGAACAATGAGAATTTCGCTCCTAATGTGACCAACGCACCTTTGAATGTCGGGAAGTGCTTTGTAGAGCAGCCTTGAATGGGGCTACCTGCATATGCAACGCACTTAGGCCCCTTAGAGTCTGCATTGGTGAGCTCCCACATGTTTACTAATAAGCTTCAAACCATGTAAAATACTTGCTTGATGAAAGTCTTGTTTGATTCATGTTGTTTCCTGTCTTAGGGCATATAGCAACTGAGATGATAGGGAATTCCAGACCCTTGGTCATCGGTCCTGAAGATGATGCCCAGTTAACCAGGTCATTGGGAATGGTGCCAAAATTGACCTATAACACCACACATGTAGATCCATAGTGTAGTTTATTGCCCACATTCACTGCAAGAAGGATGGAGGAAGAAGATGCACCAAGGGAGGAGACCTTGAGTGACTATCTTCAGGAGTATGAGTCTCAATCTTGGAGATTCAAAGAGCACTTGGACTTCCAAGAGTTTTTCCAGTTCAAAGAAGACAGAAGATCCAACAACCATAGTAGAAGCAAGAGAGGTAGAGTCTTTCTATCTAACTTTGATGGATCAACAAAGTGCACAGCCAAGGCTTGGGTGAAGGAGCTAGATTCCTATTTTTAGCTACATCAAGTCTTAGAAAAGGAGGCCATTAGAGTATCAGCACTGCACCTCAGAGGTATGGCCCATGATTGGTGGTTTTATAGTTCTGCTTCATTTTATCATGCAAATGTAAACAATTATGCAAGGTTCACTAAGAAATTAGTGAGAAGATTGGATATTAAACATTTTGAAACATCTTTTGTTGTACCCAAAAACTCAAACCCTTTGCATGAGTTGGAGAGATCTATTTTTCCAACTCGACTCCATGTTTTTGTTGAAGGGGATAAAAACATGCATGATACTTTTCCAAGGGCAAGATCCCCACTTCTTTAAGAGTCCTCTTCTTTAGATGAAGACATGAAGGTTCCTCCTTCAAGGGAAGACCAAGATCTAGGGTCACTCATTGATGATGAGGCATTTTCAAATATTGATGAAGGGGATGAGAAAATAAGAGCTAACAATGTTGTACCATTAGGAGGAGATCCATCACCACATGGAGATGGGAAGAGAGCCATTTCTTCCATTAAAGGAGCCCTTGTGTCTTTACAAGGAGTTCCAAATGATCTAACATGTGGGAACCAAAGCATAATTTCGGAGCAGCATGTATCAATTATTATGGATTGTGAATCTTGGCAGATGGAAGGAGAAGGAAGGAAGGATCAGCATCCAAGGATGATGAGCATTTACCCTTGTTTATTTCAGGAGGTTTCTTCACAGATGAAGGAGACTGCATTACGTAGTGAAAGGAGGAACAAATCAGTCCACTCATATATACAATCCAATTTAGATTTTGATGTCTCACTACATGGGGGCATTCCACCTAGGAGGCCACCAGATCTAGAGTTGGTGAGAAACATATTACCATTTGGTTCACCACTCTTAGATTTCGTAGGGGTGGATACTTTGGATGGGTCTAGTATAACGCAGAGAGTCTGGGATAGACTCAAGGAGGAGGGAGACATTCTCCCATTTTTAGCATTACCCACTCTCACTACATATTCTGCGCTGACAGAAGTTGATGCAGTAATGGACAATGGCACCGCCATGGTGCAAGGAGATCACTCCATGGATATGGGGAACTTCACATTTCAGATCCTCAGCGTTGTCCCTTAGGAGGGTTGATCTATATTGGAGGTCTCAACTTTTGGTAGGGTACTCCAAGGATCTTGGTACTTGTATGATTCTTGATGACCTGGAGGGAGATGACATATACATGGTGGATGATGAGGCCATCTATTCTTATGACAGAGTATTCTTGAATAGAGCTTCTGATCTCAAGGATAAGTTGTTACATGTAGCACATGTGGACTTTCTTTCCATGCACTTTGATGCATTTCATTCTTTGATGGAGGAGTTCATTTTGGAGGACATCCAGCAAGATGTACATCAGCATATGGAGAGATGCATAGATTGGATGATGCATTAGGGGAATTTTGAGGTCTAAAATGGGCCTCCTAATGAAATTATAAAATAATAATGGAAAAAATCAAATAAGATTTGATGACATCTTCAAATTTTAGAGGGAAAAAAGGAAAAACTACTTTTTCAACTCATATTTTCAACTTATCTCCCAAAGGTTTTACTAAAATTTCGAGTGGGAGTACTCGCTGGATGAAAATTTAATTCCTCATCCAAGGAGTACCCATGTTGCATACTTTCGATGGACCCTACTACACGAAAAATGAGAAATACATGAAAAAACGTGATTGCAATCACATTTTTTCATGTATTTCTCATTTTTCGTGTAGTAGGGTCCATCGAAAGTATGCAACATGGTTACTCCTTGGATGAGGAATTAAAGTTTTCATACAACAAGTACTCCCGCTCGAAATTTGAGTAAAAAATTTGGGAGATAAGTTGAAAATATGAGTTGAAAAAGTAGTTTTATTATTTTATTATTTTTTAATCTTTTTACCCTTTTACTTAAAAAATGGTGAATTATCCCCCATGGTTGACATCATCATCTTGAATCCTATTGGTTCATATAAATTTTATTTTGGTTGTACATTTTTCGTAGGAGGCCCATTTTAGACCTCAAAATTCCCCTAATGATGGAGAGGTTGTCACAACCACTTCCCTACTCATTGAGAGTGAGGGAGAACTTTCAGTTGAGCCATTTCAACTCAATGACCAAGGTACATAGTAGAGGATGTACACTTATGCATTATGATCTATATTCCTTACTTTTTATGAGCAGCATATTTACCAAGGAGGATATTTCCTTCTTGTATATTGTATTATGATGTACTTGAGGCCATTTGTAGCATTGATGTTGGCCATTCTATTGGTGGGTTGTGGGAGATGCCACATGATTCTTGGTGTGCACCATTGGCACCATATTTTACTTTTATGATCCTATCTTGTAGGATGATTGTGTCAGCAAACAAGTGGCTGAAAGGAAACTTGTTATACTTTCTTTTGAGGCAGGCATGGAATGCACTGTGTTGTTTCCATTTGTGGAACTATGATCCACCTCTTGGTTGTCATATGGCAGTATGTTTCTATTTGATTTTGCTTCCATATATTAATGGCGTTCTTATGTTTATGGGAAGCTTTGTTGGGAGGATGACACAAAGGTTGGAGGTTCCCATTGGGAGAATGATTCTGCCCATTTCATATGTTGCATGTTTCCGGAGAAACAATGGGCAAACCATGATTGCCACACTACATCTCTTGTCTTCATGTGGAAGGAGCCATTTGGAGAACTTGAGTTCTTGGGAGAGGCACTTCATGGATGTGTTTTTTGGTGGGGTGACTTGGGTCATTCTTGGAGGCTATAATATTTCAGCCCAAGATCAGCAGAAGCCTCATACATACCATAAATGGAGAGAGAAACAACTTGGGTGGAAAAATTTAATCTCTCCATGCAGCCCCAATACATTGCATATACCGAGGATTGAGGAATTCTTTGATGAGCTACCTAGGATGGCTCATTTCATTTCGATGATAGCATGGGTATGGGAGTCTCTCATTAGGAATGAGATCCCCTATGTTAGTCATCACTCCTACCTTGAGAAGGCCATTGGACAACAAGAAGTTTTCCACTTACACCTTCCACTTTTTCATGATGTGAGTCATTTGGGTTTGCATAGTTGGGAGAAACCATTGGAAGGCAGATTTATTGCAGATTATTTTGAGTTGTGGTGGGTACTATTGATGAGGAGGCCACAAGAAGAAGGGAGGAATTTTGCTCCACCTTTACATTTTCTTGAGCATGAGAAACATTTTGGAGGGGAGGACTGTAATATTCCAAAAATTTTGCCTCCATCTAAATGGAATATTATGGTTTGTTTTATCACTAGGTAGGTGAATAAGTGGGTAGGGAGGCCCATAAAACCATTTTGAAGAAATAATAGCACTCCTAATGTGAAAGGAGGAAGAATAAGAAGCTGGATTAAGCACCTTTGGGTGTGAATTGGAGGGAATGCATGTTGAATAGGTCAACTTTGACCAAGTCAACAACGTTGTCATGGAGGAGTGGCATTCACGATAGGACAACACAGTTTTAGTGGAGGAAAAATTGCATGAGCTTAGTGGCAAGTATGGATGGGACCCAATGTCAGAAGGCTCACACGCTATATATGGAGGGGATAGCATCCATTGTTACTCATGTTTTAGATTATCATTTTTTATATTGGTCTATTTAGACTTTACTTCCTTTTGCTGTTTAGCACAAGGGTGTTCTTGATCAGGAATCCCTACCTCATCATCAGGGAAGGAGAGTTTCTTTGGGCTGAATTTCCTCATTATGGAATTCTGGCCAAGCTACATCCTTCATCTACAGCGCAATTTCTATTTAGAGTTGGGTTGTGTTGCAAGGTGCAGCAAAGGAGGATCACATAGAGCCATTTTTGGGCTTGTTTTTCGGTGGAGAGGTAGACCATCTATTGGAGGATCAGCAAGGAGGGATCCTAGGCATATTTTTACATCTTTGGCATCATCACAACCATCTACCATCCCTCACAACGCAGTCACAAACCATAACTACGTTATTTTTGGAGGCAGTTGCTGAGAGGGTTCATTAAGCTCATCAGGAGGGTCTATTTCTGAGTAGAGGGATAAACCTTCTATTTAGGAATACCATTGGAGGAGGACATCATCATTTCAGATCTGTCATAGCCTCATTCTCTTCAGTCCTAGTTTCCAGTGACATCTCAACCCCAGGGTTACTTGTCACATTGTATATTTCTTGGTATTTCTAGCAATCTTTTCCGGGTTGGCTAGAAATCATGTATTAGAGCCCACATCTAATTTTCTGGACATTTATTTGTTTCTATCAGCCATATTTCATTTGTGTATGTTTACAGCATCAACTACACTAATATAGACAGTGTTGTCACTGATCTACGACATTTTATATAGTTGTAGCAACTCATGTGCTGATTGTTCTAATCATTGGAGGCTTGTTCTTAAGTCTTGAGTGGCTTGACCCTCAAGATAGTTTTGTATATTGTTTCTAATATATTAATAAATGATGGCTTCATATTGATCCCTCTTATGTCATGTTTAGATTTTTTGTGTTTTACATTATTATGTTTTGTATTACTGTTATTCCCATTTTGGGATATTACAAATATAAACTAAAAAAAATCATTAACATATTTCTATCTATTACATACCTACATACATTTACACCGAAAGGCGTTTTATTTATGATATTGGGTGGGCAAACAATTTTCACTCCATCTAATAAAAAAATTTTATTTTCATCCTTCGAGCAAATCATATTTTGACACGTTGCGCCAAATTTTGGGCAAATTTCACTGCCATTGTTCTGGCAGGCCACAATTTCTTCGTCGTACTTGTTTAACCAGACCTAAGAGTTAGATCTGGAATAAAAACCCTTCATTTCTTTTCATTTTCATTTATTTTACTGTGAGCTCCCTCGGTTTTGGTTTCCCCTCGTCTGATTCAACAGGAGCAACTAGCGATTTTTGTGGTCAGATTGGGGTTGGAGCACGGAATCACAACCTCTACCAGTTTTGGAGAGGTATTTATCCTACTGTTACACAATAATTTGTCACCGTCCCTACCATTCCCCATCCCGCACATTGGAGGACCCATTTTGTGACCTGTGAACAATTTCATGCCTTGAAACCATTATCATTGCATTCCTCTAAACATGACCTTCAATTTCCCTGAAGACATCTCCTTGCAAAAAACCATAAAAACATCTCTTTTTGCATTGGCGCGGGCAGACAGTTCATCACTTGCGCCAATGAGGAAAATCCTACAAAGAGGCCGCGCCAACTGGCGCTCTGTCCCAGAGTCGCAGTCGCGCCAGCTAATTTAAGGAGTGTTTTTTAAAATAAGAAGGCGGAAGTTTCGTTTCAACAGACTCAGAAACCATTGTCTATCTTGAGTTGGGAGGTTTGGCTCCGGGAGTTCCATGGAAGGGAAGTGGTTTTCCACCTCTCATGGAAGCTTCCTTGATGATAGGGCCAATCCCACAATTATAGGGATCCCAAATCCCTCTTCCTCCATCTATAAAAACTTGCTCATTGCCATTGCAAGCTAGTCTTGAAGTGCCTAAGCTTTGAATCTCAAAATTCCCAAGAGCCTTCATGCTGCAAGAGCCCTCATTCTTCCCTTAAGGCCGACTCAAGCAAGGAGACTATCGTCGAGAGACTCTAGAGAGGCTTGTCCCTTCCCTGGCGAGCTTTGCGAGATGTGAACGACTGGAGACCCTTCCGAAGGAGACCGCAGCGTCAGAACATTGTTTGTACTCTCTTTCGATTGCTTATTAATGAATGACTACCGGTTATGGTTCCACTCTGTTTTTCACTTATGATAATAATGAGTTATATCCTTTCTGACTGATATATAGTTGGGTATTCTGGATTTTATGCTTGTATTCGTGTTGTTTCTTGCATGTGCAGGTGTCCATTCACGGAGATCATGAGGATTGTGATCTGCCGAGGCTGAGGAACGGGAACACTGTCTCTTCTACGGATCATAGCATTGGACTTCAGGTAGGCTTCCATCGTTGGTCTATTTATTCGCAATTAGGAACTTGCGCTGTAGCATTTGATGATTGTTGCTAGACCCCTACTGGGCTAGCTGGAGAGGACCCCCAGGCGCATGTGATGACGTATCATCTTTGGTGTTCGTCTAACTCTTGGGTCGACGATTCGATTCGTCTGCGCCTCTTCCAACGTACTTTAACTGGAGCTGCTGCTAAGTGGTACATAGAGTTATCCCATGGAATTTTCCAAGATTTCAATTCTTTAGCCATGGCTTTCCTCACACACTTTCAGTTACCGGTTCATTATGAAGCCGGGATGCACCTCCTGACTTCTCTGAAGTAGGATAAAGCCACTCACATCTCTGATCACATTCATGAGTGGCGGCGCCATCGTAGACTGATCAAGTTTCACATACCTGATTAGATACTAACTCACTGGTTCACCACTTCCTTCGTGAATAAAATCGCTCAAGATATTGCGATGGGAGCGTGTGTGACAGAGGAACAAGCCATTGCGCGTGCCCAATATCTAGATCTTGTATATTCTCAGTTCGGCACGCTGTATGATATCTTGCCTGATGCCTCGCGATCCGGAACCTCTAAGGCTCCGCCTACCCCTGCGGTGGATGGTGTCATTGGTTCTGTCTCTCAGAATTCGAAGAAATCTTCGAATGGGAAGCATAAGTCTAATTCTTCCAACAATGCTCCTGCTAATCCCGCCCCGTCCGATTCTGGAAAAACCGCGGAAGTGAATGCCGTTCAGGGCAATCCGACGGAGAAAACTTCCAAAGGCAAAAAGAAGGGCAAAGGAAAATCTAAATCTGATGCCCCAAAGCTAGAATCTAAATCTCGCACTGAGGATGGTTCTCAGCGTAAACCGAAGTACCCTTGCCTCATTTGTGAAGGGGACCATTATACTAAGGATTGTCCACGACGATCCGAGGTTAGTCAAATTCTCAAGGGCTCTAAAGGGACTCCGGCTGTTATAAAAGAGCCATTCCCATCTCAGCAGACCCAGATGGTCGAACAACCGTCACCATCTGCACCGTTTGGGTCTCAAGTTTTCATGATGAAGGTTGTTGCACCTATCTCTGTCGCTACGCGTTCGAAGGATTACAACGAACCGCGGCAGGCGTTCGGGAAGGCAGTCATGGATGGCCCACCTCCCCAACCTGTCTCTGGTTCGTTGGAAATTGAGAAGCCTACTCCTGAACCCATTGTGAAGCCACCTTCTAAAGGTGTCTTACGAAGATCTTCTTATAATCCGAATGCTCGTGCCGCTCAACACTACAGCATTGTTGAGGATTTGGCACAGGCACCCTCTGCTATGTCAGCGCTAGAAGTTCTTCAAAGTTGTCCTTCGCAATGGAAGGCTTTACTGTCTGCGATTGGTGGCATTGATCCCGCCGACTCGAGTCTTCTCACCTTCGATTTAGAGAATTTAACTCCCTGACTTCCGCATCAAATAGCTCTTGTTATTCAATTCGGGATTAATGGTCTGAACATTCATAGGTCCGTGGTGGATGAAGGTGCTTCTACCTGCGTTATGTCATCCACTTGCTGGAAGGCCATTGGCTTTCCAGCCCTTGTGTCTTCCCCCAATGCCCTCGAGGCATTTGATGGTCGGGAATCCAAACCCTTGGGTGTTCTCGAGAGTCTAGCGATTACTTTACAGGGGAAAATTATCAACGTGGAAGTAGAAGTGGTTGACGCCAAACTCAACTACAATATACTTCTTGGCCGCAGCTGGACTCATGCCATGCTCTGCATGCCGTCCACCGTCTTTCGACTCCTTAAGTTCCCTCACGAGGGAAAAATTGTCACGGTGGATCAGTTGTCATTTTTCACCTCTACCTCTGAGAACAACGTGCCATATGTGGATCAGATTCCAAATCCCCCAGACAGTGTAGGACCTGGTCTCTTCAAAGACCCGGTCCTCATGGGTATTTTTCCCGCACCGCCACCGCACACCGCTCAAGTTAACATGATGTCTAGGTCCGATGACCCCTGGCTTATTCCTACGCCTGAGCAGGTGTTTGAGTTTGGAGAATCAATGCCCTTGACTCCAGTAGAGATCAGCTACTGTGAAATTGTTGCCACATCTGATCCTCCACCTCCTCAGCATGCTCCGTTGAGCATGGCTCTCGACGTCTACTCTCAATCCCCCTAGCTTGGTCAGGCTGATTCACCTGATCCTCTCAAAGAGACCTTTCCTTCCGATGAAGCCATCATTGAAACTATGTCTCTTGAGGAGCTGCCTTGGGGCGATGGACATCATCGCTCCTCTTTTATGCCTAGCTTGGGGGAAATGACTGACTGTCTGGAGCGTTATGCTTCTCAGGTTCCTGCCCCTCCTCTTCAAACGCCCATTTTGACGCACGAGGTTTTTTCGGAGGGAAACCTGAGTAACATCACTCAAACCATCCCGATCAACATCTCCGTTAAACCGGGGATCGTTGAGAATATTCACGTGGGATTGACTTGTTCTCCCGATGAGATTCAAGTCTATACTGAGCTTTTTAAAGAATTTAGAGATGTGTTCTCCTGGTCCTACGAGGAAATGCCAGGGATTGATCCCAGTATCGTAGTGCATGAGATTCCAACCTATCCTGGTGCAAAGCCCATGCGCCAACGCTTACGCCCCATGCATCCTCGGAAAGCCGCCGCAATTAAGGCAGAAGTTGAAAAACTTTTGAACGCGGGCTTTATTTATTCCATCCCCCTCACAGAATGGGTTTCCAACATTGTCCCTATCGATAAAAAGCAGGGTACGATTAGAGTCTGTGTTGATTATCGTGACATCAATCGCGCATGTTCAAAGGATAATTATCCCACTCCGTTCATAAACCAGATCATTGACGAATGTGTCGGAAGTGAGATTTATTCCTTGATGGATGGTTTCTCGGGGTATAATCAGATCAATATTGC
This sequence comes from Pinus albicaulis, assembly GCA_034641835.2. Taxonomy (NCBI): domain Eukaryota; kingdom Viridiplantae; phylum Streptophyta; class Pinopsida; order Pinales; family Pinaceae; genus Pinus; species Pinus albicaulis. The sequence continues at coordinate 69,733,506 of CM076580.1, forward strand.
ACCTGAGGATCAACACAAGACGACATTCATCTGTCCGTGGGGTACATTCGCCTAGAAAAGCTCCCGTTCCGCTTAAAGAACACTGGAGCCACTTTTCAACGTGCGATGTCCTACGCTTTTCATGACATTCGCCTTATCGTTCAGCCTTATCTGGATGACTTGCCTGCTCATTCGGCTAAGGGAGAGGACCATCCTGAACATCTCCACCAGATCTTTCTTCGTTGCAGGCGCTACAATATTAGGCTTAATCCTCATAAATGCGTCTTCTGCGTTGATTTTGGCTGTCTTTTAGGATTTATAGTCTCAAAAGACGGAATTCGCCTTGACCCTTTAAAGGTCGAGGCCATCATTAATCTCCCATCACCCTCCTCCCTATATCAGTTACAGTTTCTGCAAGGGAAAGCGAACTTTCTTCGGCGCTTTATCTCGAATTATGCCGAGGTGGCCAATGGATTCACACGTCTATTAAAGCATAACGTTCCCTTCCACTGGGATGAAATCGCTCAGTAATCCTTTGAGAAGCTGAAGACGTTGCTTGTCAATGCTCCGTTGCTTCGTCCTCCGGACTACCACCGCGACTTCACTTTATATCTCGCCGCCGCATTTAGCACCATAGCCATGGTCTTGGTGCAGGATGACGATGACGGTAATGAACATGTTGTTTATTATCTGTCACAGAACCTTCTCGATCCAGAAACGCGTTATGCTCATGTCGAGAAGTTGGCATTAGCAGCGGTACATGCTGTGCAGCGCTTTCGCCATTACATCCTTTTGCGTACGATAACAATGGTTTCAGACTGCAACCCTATGACATATATTCTCTCTCGACAATTACTAGGGGGCAAGTACTCCAAATGGATTGTTATCCTACAGGAGTTTGAATTAGAGTTCACTACCGCTAAGTCAACTAAATCACTGGTTTTCGCGGATCTTATATGCTCTCTCCCTACAGACTCCACTCCCTCACACTCTGAAGATCATATACCGGACGAAAAAATTTTCCTCATCAGTACTCGTGACCCTTGGTACGGTGATATAATTGTGTATCTTCATACCTCGACATTTTGGTCTGAGTTGGATAAAGCTGCCCGCCGTTGAATTCGGCATCAGTCCCAGCCCTACCGTATAGTAGGAGATACCTTATACCGCATTGGAGTAGATTCGGTGCTCCGGCGGTACCTAACCTTGGAAGAGGCTGAAAAGGTCCTAAATGACTGCCACAGTGGCACCTGTGGTGGACATATGTCCGGATATGCTACTACCCAGAAAATTCTGCGAGCAGGTTATTTCTGGCCTTCTATATTCAAAGACTGTATCATGGCAATCCGTAAATTTCATGCGTGCCAGATTTTTCAGCGCAAGATGCGCGCACCGCCTCTCCCTTTGCATCCTGTTATTACCGTCAGTCCTTTTGCGAAATGGGGCGTGGATTTTATGACGTGTAACCCTCACTCGGCCGGAGGGCATGCGTATATAATTGTCACCATCGACTACTTCACCAAGTGGGCCGAGGCGATGCCTACACTAGCTGCTGACGGTAAAACGGTTGCTCAATTTATATTCAACCACGTTATCGCACGGTTCGGGGTTCCTCAGGCCATCGTCACCGATCATGGTACTCATTTCCGAGATTATATGATGGCTGAGCTGACTTCAAAGTTGGGCTTGCGTCACGACAGCTCAACACCATATTACCCTCAGGCGAATGGTTAGGTTGAAGCAGTGAACAAGGTTCTAGTCACTATGCTTCAATGAATAGTTGGTATTCACAAATCCAATTGGCATCTCCAACTGTTCTCAGCTCTCTGGGCATACCGAACATCTGCAAAGAGTGCAACTGGGTTCACACCATTTCAGTTGGTGTATGGTCTGGAAGCAACTCTTCCGATTGAATGCGAGATTCCTTCTTTGAAATTAGCCGTGGAACTTTTACCTAATACTTCTGCTGAGGAAGAACATCTTTTGTATCTGGAACGGTTAGATGAAACCCGTAGTCTGGCTGCTTTGGTTATTGAAGCACAAAAGAAGAGGGTCAAAACTCATTTTGATCAATCTGTTTCCCCCCGTTCCTTTATTGAAGGAGACCTCGTCCTCCTGTATGATCAAGCACATGACAAGCTTGGAGCCGGTAATTTACAGCCTATGTGGCATGGGCCCTATATAGTAAAATGCGTTTTGAAAAACGGGGCTTATGAGCTTATAGATTATGAAGGATTTCTGCTGGCGCATCCCAGAAATGGGCTGTACCTCAAAAAGTACTATGCCTGAAGTGATTTCTTGGTGTGGTGTGTGTACATAGGTGTGTGTTTTTCATTTATGTGCACGTATGGTGTGGTGTGCCTTGTAAAAATCTTTCTGCTGATCAGGTCTTCCTGGTTGTGCAGATGTCCATTCATCCATTTGTTGGTTTCGCGGATGGTGCCTCCTGCAGTACCAGGAATCTGTCTTCAGCAACCTGGGTAATCTATGATCCTGCTGGTGAGTTGGTCAACCTGCAAGGTGTGTGTCTAGGACGTACTACAAACAACATCGCGGAATATAGTGCTGTGTTAGAATTATTAACCGAGGCAGTAAACCTTGGTATCCGTGAATTTCTTGTGTATCTAGATTCACAACTTGTAGTGTTACAGCTGAACAGACACTATTCGGTAAGAAACCCATCCATTTTACGTTTGTATCTGCGTATTCGATTACTGGAAAGGAATTTTGACTACATTACATATCAACATATACCCAGGCATTTGAATACATTAACAGATGTAGTAGCTAATTTGGTGTTAGACAGACATTTGCGCAATTTGTAAATCATCATCACATGTAAAGAAAGATCCATCCAGAAATAGATATGCATATATATATAGATATCGAAATGTTTACATAGAGTGTGTCACATAAAGTAAAAATGTACATAATCATCTTAAATACATCCGGAGACGATATGTCTCTCAAAAAATATGTGTGGTATAATCCCTAAGAGCCTAATCCGCATGGTGCTCATGATAACATGTAACTGCACACACTAAGCGTCTCAGGAGTCGGTGGATTCGACTAGGAACTCCCACCGTATGTCGCTGGTACGCCATCGGTACATCCGCCAGCCGAGCATAGTCCGGGATCCCTCGGGCAATACCCTCGAGATTCTGGATCAACTCCTCCCCTCCTGTACCCACCGCCTGAGGATCAAGGGCGAGAAGAGTCCTCCGCACGATTGGAGACATACCGGCTAGTCCCTCAGGGCCCACATTTGCATACATATAAAATGTGTTAGGACGAATGTGTATTAAAAAAAAAAATCATAAAACATAAAAATCAAAAGAGATGAGGTCATACCCAACTCCTCGTCCCAGTCATCTCCTTCTGGCAGTGGGAGATCTGGGTCTCCAGTGAAATCAGTTCCTGCATATGGCTAGTCCTCCACTACAATCAACTGGCGCAGTAACCACCTAAAAAACTCCGACGTCCAGGACATCTGTTGGCCGCCTCCAGCTCTGGGCATTAGTGCTGCCCAGCGAGCTATTCTTGGCTCTCGTGGAATCGACTCTGCTACTATGGCCCCTTGGCCCTGGAAGATTGGTAATCGTTCTAGAATGAACGATACTAGGATGGAACCATAGCCAAACTGTTTCAGTTTGGCTTGCTTGCATTTCATGAGCTGTCTCTTCATGTTTATTGTTACTGTTGTAGCCCAGTCAAACAATAGGGGACTCATGCACTCTGAGGCCAGCAGGAGTTGGGCCTTTGTGGCCTCGTGCGGTGCCTGCGACCCTGCAGCCTGCGTGATGGTATGTAGGACAAATCTCAATGCCAGATCGGGGATGGTGTGGATATCCACCTTTTTGCTCCCTGATCCCATTTGTGCTCTTGGGCACACTCGTGCCATCACTTCCTCCATCTTCTCGTCGAATGGTCTGCTCCCAATCAAGATGGGAACCGGACCTCTGCGAGACAGTTCGGTTATGAAATACACATCGGAGACCTCCAGTTCCAATACCTGGTCTCGCAACTTGAACACTTGTTCCTGTTCATCCCAAATACTGATCAGATACTGGAGGAGCTCGGGTTGAGCTCGTAAACAGGGTGTTAGGAAGAACTTCTTTAACCCACAGTTTTTTTGGGCATTCATGCAAGCCTCACTTTCTATGGCCTGTTCATCCTCTTCTCCATGCTCTCTTTCTTTCCACTCAATCACCATTTTGCTTGATTTCTTGCATCCACATGGTCACAAACCCTTAATTAGATCTCTGTTAGGCTTCAAAATTCAGTTAAATTGGTTAAAATTTCGAATTTTTAGGCGGAAATTTGGGTTCGGCCACTGGCGCGGCTGTTTTGTGAACAGTCGCGCCACGTGGCGTGAGGCCTTTACATAGAAAATCCCATTGGCACGGGTCCGTGCCCGATACCCGCGCCAATGAGCGCAGCCCTAAAAATTCAAAAAGTTGCCACAAGAGTCTGATACATGAGGGAAAACTATTAAAAAATGGATTGAAATGAAGTACAGGGAAGCGCCTCTTACCTGTAACAGACGAGAATCTGAATGGTAAACCGGATCTATCGCAATCACCGCCAGAAGTTTGCACACCAAATGGACCACTGCTGCTTTTCGCCAAGGTAAATAGTAAATGTAATTTTGTTTTTACCATTTTGGCATATTTATAACTTTTTCGACATAGGATAGGTTTTAAAAGTTATTTTTATCAAATATTTTAATATTTTATGTCAAAAATGGGTTTTACGCTTGCTTGGTATGTGCAGCAACATGTTTTTCGCGACTTTAACGGTGAAAATGAGTTGTATTTTATAATTTTTCGGACTCGGTAAATACACGAAAAAGTCACTTTGGAGTAATATTTCAGCTCTTTTCTGACTCTCTAAACATGAAAAGATTGCCGAGGCCCTTGTCGTTTCGATCTCGTTAAAATGGACATGAATCGACATCTACCCAGTATACGTTTACCCCTTTTTCGGGCTGGGATAGATTGATTACGAAAAAGGAATACCCTAGCCTATCGCGACTAGGAGGTTTTCTCGGATATTGTTTTCTACCTTTTCATATCTGAGGAACTATTTACGAAAAGGGACCTTTGGAGTTTACTTTTTTGCCGTCTTTTCAAACTCTCTAAACATGAAAAGACGACGAGTTCTTCCTTTGTCAGACTTGTTAAACCCTGATGACATCGGATTCAATCACAATGACGTTCTCCGAGTTACTCCTTCCTAGGGCTCGTTAAATGTACTAGGATGGATTCGCCCGAAGGGCAGACTTAAATTACAAGCATATGCTATCCCCTTCAAGCTTGTTATAAAAAATAATTGGGGTACTCGCCAGAAATGGTGGGGGAAAAATGGAACCATAATCATTGTTGTCGGCAGTATGTCGCTCTTGAACGTGGCATTTCTCTGCATTCGTGTCGGGTTGGGGACATCTCATCTCGTTTTTTTTCACTTGCCTCCGTGGGTTTGGATAATCCTTTTTGACCTCTCCTCTGCTCATTGCCTTGTCACCATGACCTCTGATCCGTTGATGTCAAATACTGCCAAAACCACTATTTGTTCCGTTATATGTTCAAGAGAAGTTGACCTCTGCAAATATCAACCTTCCTCTGATTCTCATATGGTCCTGATTCACAACAAAAACATCACGTTCCTCTGTCTTGTGTCGATGATGTGGAAAACATTATGGCCCACCTTCGATCAAGGTCACTTCCTGTCGACTTCAGCTCATTATCCAGGAAGTTGATCTAGAGACTCATTTATGGTACCTTGGACCCTGCATGCCTCAATGGCAGGTTCGTCGCATTCGATGAGGGGTTTTCATCATTGGCCTCCGATTGAGTGATTCTACGGGTGTTCGACACTAGCTCATTGATTCACATGCCGTAGATTGTACCTGTAGTACCTTGAGGGCCATTGTCATTATTGGTGGTTCCTCTCGCGTCTGTTAACAGGTCTCATCATTGGCTGGTAATCAGACGATGTTCTTGCATGTTCGACTTCAGCTCACATATTCGCATGCTTGAACTTGTACTTTGTTCGGGTCGAGATGGAGCGCAAGACCTTGGATTGTGTCTGTTGTAATCTAGGCTGCAATATTGTGGATTATTATGATTATGTACATGACTCACTGATTGGATGGCTGCGACCATACCTGAGTCTATTTATTGATCCTCGCTGGATGGCTGCACCCATACCCTGGATTTGGATTATAGTGTACTCTGTTTCGGATGGCTGCACCCATACCGCATATACATCATGTACTTGAGATATCAGTTGTATTTCTCTATGCATGTTTTCTGACGGCGGAGCTTCAGTTGGACACATTCTCGTAAAGCATTTCACCCCTCTCTCTCTCGGGCCTCATACTTTAGGGGGCATCTGTTACACAGTAATTTGTCACCTTCCCTACCATTCCCCGTCCCGCACATTGGAGGACCCATTTTGTGACCTGTGAAAAATGTCATGCCTTGAAACCATTATCATTGCATTCCTCTAAACATGAGCTTCAATTGCCCTGAAGACATCTCCTTGAAAAAAACCATAAAAACATCTCTTTTTGCCTTGGCGCGGGCAGATAGTTCATCACTCGTGCCAATGAGGAAAATCCTACAAAAGGCCGCGCCAACTGGCGCTTTGTCCCAGAGTCGTAGTCGCGCCAGCCAATTTAAGGAGTGTTTTTTAAAATAAGATGGCGGAAGTTTCGTTTCAACAGACTCAGAAACCATTTTCTATCTTGAGTTGGGAGGTTTGGCTCCGGGAGTTCCATGGAAGGAAAGTGGTTTGCCACCTCTCATGGAAGCTTCCTTGATTATAGGGCCAATCCCACAATTATAGGGATCCCAACTCCCTCTTCCTCCATCTATAAAATCTTTCTCATTGCCATTGCAAGCTAGTCTTGAAGTGCCTAAGCTTTGAATCTCCAAATTCCCAAGAGCCTTCATGCTGCAAGAGCCCTCATTCTTCAAGGCTGACTCAAGCAAGGAGAATATCGTCGAGAGACTATAGAGAGGCTTGTCCCTTCACTGGCGAGCTTTGTGAGACATGAACGACTGGAGACCCTTCCGAAGGAGACCGCAACGTCAGACCATTGGTTGTACTCTCTTTCGATTGCTTATTAATGAATGACTACCGGTTATGGTTCCACTCTGTTTTTCACTTATGATAATAATGAGTTATATCCTTTCTGACTGATATATAGTTGCGTATTCTGGATTTTATGCTTGTATTCGTGTTGTTTCTTGCATGTGCAGGTGTCCATTCACAGAGATCGTGAGGATTGTGATCTGCCAAGGCTGAGGAACGGGAACGCTGTCTCTTATACGGATCATAGCATTGGACTCCAGGTAGGCCTCCATCGTTGGTCTATTTATTCGCAATTAGGAACTTGCGCTATAGCATTTGATGATTGTTGCTAGACCCCTGCTGGACTAGTAGGGATCGCCTCTGTCCGCAGAGGGGATTTACCTCCTCAACACCTACCTTTTGCATAATTTCCCAATTTTATTTTTGATTCTGTCTCAATGAATTTTACTATAAAAAGGTTGTGAATGGTGCTTGTATCTTTATGTACGATTTCAATTCCTATCAAACACATCATACATTATTTCTTGGAAAATCCACAGAATTTATTTTTCAGGGTATTTATGGTTGTGTAACTGTTGAGAAGAGGTTAGAGGGCTTGTAATGCTTGCAATGGCATATGATAATTCTCAGTGGACAGAGTCGGGTATGAACACGTCTATGGTTGCAGAGGAGATAGGGTTCAGAGCGACAATTTTGTGCAAATGTCGTGTTTCATGTTGAGATCAGACCGATATCCTAAATGCAGGTAGTGGAACCCTAAAATTGATTCGAGGGTTTTGAATTATTTTAAGTTATACAATAATGATGGTTTTTTGGTTGGGCCAGTTGCGTTACCAAATTATTTGAATGGCAGTTTTGTGAAATTTGATGGGCGGCTTGTCGGGCCCAATCAAGAACGACATAACTTGGATGGTGCTTCAAATTGTGTTGGGGTAGCCACTTTTTTTTTCCAATGATGCTTCTAATTTTGATTTTACGAATTGTTATGGTGCATCAAATTGTGGTGAGGCAGCCATTAGTTTGTCCGACAGTGCTTCTGATTTTTATTTTGCGAACCGTGATGACTTTAAAATTGAAAGTAATGTTGAAGGGAGAAACAATTTGGATCACATCGATGAACCCCAGAATGGATTTCAAATTACGCCTTCTGGGGTTGGAATTTTTGGGTGATTCGATCCTGTAGGGTATTCTGACAGTTTTCTTCAAGGGAAGTCGATAATTTCCTATTGGCATACTCCATTGCAGTTTCATTTTTTATCCTACACTAGATGGGAAGTAAGTTCCAAGGATGAGGATGATGAAATGAAACTGGATACTCCTCCTTTCCAAGTAAAATTCAACTTCATCAAAATTCCATCATTCCTACCTCAACTACTCTAACTTATTTATGGTGTGTCTTAGAAATGGTTTCTGAAAGTGCATAACACATTTCAAGCCCTTGGAGATGTATCCAAGATGCTGAATATGTCTTGGCCATTTCTATCCATTTCTGGATATACTGTCGAATTAGTTCCTTGGTTTCTTCTGGGAATCGCCAGCAATTTTTGGCCTTATTTTGTGCTTTTGCTTTTCTATCTAAAATAGGGAAAGCTCACACAAAAATTAAAAAATTTGACTAACCCAAACATGGGAAAACAGAACCCTTGAGAGTTAAAATTTAAAAAAAAACTACAACGAAAACCTGAGGGATGAAATACTTTGTTTTTTAAAATAAAACAGTTGAGCAGCAAGGATAAAATGACATTAGCAGTATTATCCAGGGTATTTTTTTCATAACAGGCAGGGATAAAATGGCTCAGTGACCTCAATTGTGTTGGAGGATTAAATGTGTCACATTTAGCTCCAAGTTCGGCACTAAAATTTGGATCTAAGGACACCATTATTGAGATTTGTAATGAGGAGAAACAAAAGAGCTAGGATATGTTGAAAGAACTCTTCTGCTATAGTGTAGTTTCTTGATGATGGCTATTACCTAGGAAGCACCGCGATAATGGCAAGAAACATTGCTTTTTTCCTTTTTTCAATGATGAATCATCTATCAAGATCATACCTCCCATGAGAGATGAGCTGAGCATACCATCTGTGGCTGACTTATACTATGCAGGATCATACATGATTTCAACATTTTTGAGGATCATTGAATTCAGGAGAGAATACCCATGATTTTATGGTGTAGTTTTCTTTAATATTAAAGGTGAATACAATCATCAACTAAAGACCTTAAAACAAGAAGCAGTTCATTCACAAGTTTTTATAAAGGTCAAATTTCACATAAAAAAATGCATTCTAAATCAGACTGGTTATGTGATTGACCTGGAGAGTAAGATTTTATGATTACATGTAACACAATTTAAATGAAAAATGTAGCACACAGATCCACTTACTCAACTACAATTTGGAGAGAAAAATATTTCAAAGGATGTCCTAATTTGGAGAGCAAATTCTTGTCGCTTTATCCTCAAAATTTGCTTCATCAACACAACAACTTATCGTGTGAAGAATTGACCATCGATCATTTGGTTGTAAGGAAAAATTATATATACTCATTAAAATTTCCCTAAGGATGTCCTAATAAGAAATATTTTTTGAAAAGAATCAATAAGTGCTTTGTAATTCAATGTTTTCAATTTTTCTAGTGCTTGGCATCCCTACATTTCTCCTGGAGAAGAATGATCCAAGCGATTCCTAGACTCCCTCAGCTTGTTTGATGATTTACATGCTACTGAAGAGTTTCTATTCTCATATTCAAAGTGAATGCATAAATTGCCACAAAAATTTATGACTATCCCATCATAGCTAATCGTCATATCCAATAGAAAGCCCATTAGATTCTTAAATATTTTTCCTAGTTCTTTCACTCCCTTCTTTTAATATAAAATGCCTTCTCTAGATGAGATTGAATGAATAAATTCCTCATAGGGATTTAATCCCCAAAAAGGATGCTTTAACGATTTCACAAACTTCAATTGAATCTTTCTTCTGTGGATTGAAAGAAAGAGAACCATTGAATGGAAGAAGTGATTTTTTTTTTTATAATCAATCTCTAGGAAAGTATTCTTCCCTTAAAAAATTTGAATCAATAAAAGTCCAAGTTTTTGAACCACTTTCTTAGCAGATCTTGCATTTGCAATATCAACAATCACGGAAAAAAATTAAAAAAAATAAAAAAAAATAAATAAAAAATAAAAAATAAAAAATAAAAAAAATCCTTGGTAACAATTTCCTGCACTCCAATTAGATACTTCTCTCATTACGAAATGATGGAATTATCGCATATTCCTCCCCTCATATGCTTCATAAGCCTAGAAATTTTAGTAAGCTAATTTCCTATCTCTTTTGTAAATATGTTTCTCCAAGAAGCACAACGAGGAAGAATCAAATATACAAACCTGCACTAAAACCATCTAAGGATAAAAACTTAATCAGAAGGTTCAACTCAGAATGTTTCCCTTCAATTGATTGTTGTTCAACCAAAGATCTCTCAAATGAAAAAGGCATTCCAACTGAGTTGGGATATGACCATGGAGGGGATTTTCTCCAAGATAAAGTGATTAAATTCATTCCTACCGACAATGATCTCACCTCAATATATTTTTATGGGAATATTGCCACACTTTACCTTCCAATAGAAAATTTGGAAAACAACACAGAGGTGATACTGAGAATTATGGTGGCTTTCAGAACTTTAGCGGCGCTGGGTGCAATAGATTTCACATGATATACTTATTCCATGAACAAGTTGATCGACATAGAATAGGTTGTGAGATTGTTTAGATAATGGAATTATTTGCAACCACTTCCATAGCGATGGAGAGGTTGCGAACCTCTTGAACAACATGGGTAAGTGCATTCGTGTCACAAAGGTTCGATATCTTGAACATTTTTATATAATATGTCAACAAATATTATAATAGAAATTTTAATGTTGCAGTGAAGAAAAATATATTAGGGTTGTGAAAATTCCTATCTTTGGTAGTTGCGGTGATAATTTTAAGTTTCACTTGCTTGCGGGATTTTTTCTCTATCTATCTATGATTGCAACAAATGGGTAGGCAAGTTGCAAGACTAATTTAAGCACTAGAATTTTTTTGGTGGAATAATTGCATTTACAGTATTGAAAAATGTAGAGTAATCCAATTTCCAATCGAAAACAACAACTTCTAATAATCTTATCAGGATTCTTGCTTGCTTGTCCTATATTATGTGTTGTGGCATGATATGAGTCAGTTGATGGATATTATTATTCATATTCCTGGTCATGGTCACATTATCGATTTTTTATTCATCTCCACAATCCTAAATTTGGAAACCATGTTCATACAATTTTCCATTTCTAAACAGTGTCCATACAATTTCAAGATTTAAATTTTGGCAATTATTCTTTATTGTATCCACTAAACGTGTTGACACAATTTCAAGATTTAAATTTGGGAAAGTATTACTTATCGTCTCCACTAAATTTTTCAATACAATTTCAGGATTAAAAGTTTGGAAAGTATTCTTTATCGTATCCACAACTGAGACATTTTGAAAACCATGCAGATACATTTTTCCGTTTCTAAACCATGTCGATACAATTTTTCCTTTGTGTCCCTATGGCCTCTCCAGGTGTTAAGGTGATATAGAATCATATCAATTCACATGTAAAAATATTTTTTTCAATCCACCTCACCATATTCATTAATTTTTTTTTCATTTCTGAGGTTTGTTGCTCATTCAATGTGGCGAGGTTCAAAGGTTCGAAAAGTGTGTTTTGCGGCTTGTTGAGGTTTACAATTCTATAACTTGTTGAATAATGTTGTTTTGTATCTCGTCCATATAGGGGTAGATGCATTTATTTAGCTTCAATGCATCCATGATATAATGTAAATAGTATAAATATGTGCAAATGAGTGATCTCGGAAAGGACATGAGTGAGGAATAGCCATCGTTATCTTGCTTGTGTAGTACCAGTATGACTTTCTGGGAACACTGGTACGAGAATTAGGGTACCTTCTTTTATTTTCTTCTTGCCCAACATGATTATTCCATATTTTCCTTGTGCCTCAAAGATAACATCAGTCTTCTGGGTGCATTGGACAAGGAATAAATTCATCCAAGCAGGGGATACAATTTCGGGTAGCACCCATGATGAAATACAAGCGACCACAAAAGAAATTCACTATATCATAGACGAATCCAGAAACACAACTGTATAATGTGTTGTGTGGATTCCTTTATTTCTAACTTTATTCCATACCCTGTAATACCTTCAAACAATTATTCTTCACAAGTCTTGTTTCCTTCATTTTCGCATAAGCCTTTGCACTCTTTTGTTGATGAACAATGTGATGTGTCATACCACTTTTAATGTGAACTTTGCTCATGATAACTCTAATGAAACCCTAAAGGTCATCATGGATGTAGTTTTTATGTTATGGTTATATCCTACTCTTCATTCTGATGCCTCATCATGGTCACATTATCGATTGTTCTACCGAAATACAACAAATAACTTTACCTTTTCCTTTGCAACGATACTTGTACGTTTCTATTTATAGGAATTTCTTTATATGTGCATATTTAAAACAAAAGAAGGAACCTTAGTGGCATGGGAGGAGAATATAATCTTACTGACTAATTTTAAGGTGTGATTTTGATCGAAACCAGGAAAAATTTAATTCGTGACATTATAATTTCCTTTAAAATTATGATTTAAATATTTTAATGTGCTCCAAATTGGCTTAAGGTCTCCAAATTGTAATATAGATAAATAAATTAGCTTAGATTTATTTTTTCATGAACATTGGATTGAGTTTTCTAGTGCATATTATCTCCATAAGTTTAACATATGCCAACAGTCTCATCTATAATTTTAATGAAGGTGAAAAACACTTAAATTGTCGTCCAAACAAAGATTACATCATCCTCTAATTTAAATTAGATGATAAAAATGACCTTTTTGTGAGCCTTGGGATGATGTTTCAACATTAAAAACCTCATTGAAGGGAGTAGTGTGTTGGCCAAATGCTTGAAAACTTTAAATTCAAGATGTTTGGGAATCTGTGGCCATGAGAAAAAATGCAGGCCAAATGCTCTTCAATGTGCTCGACATCTACAAGGTGTTGTGGGACTTAAAGCCCAACATCAAAACCATTTATTACTGGGAATCTTGTGGGAATGTGAGGATGCATGCATCTATGAACTTATTTTGACTGTCAGCATTGGAAATAATGACCGCATTCAAAAATGCAATCTAGGCATAGAATTCAAAAACCCCGGTCCTGGGATGCACGATTCATCCATTGAACTTCCAAATTCCCGAATCCTCCTTTCGGCGTTCCTTTGCACCTCTCGGTGCAATTGCTAGTTATTTCTTCCCTCCTTTTTACAATCCTATTGTTCCATAGTTTATTATATCACTAAACCATGAGCTTTTACAAATTTCATTAAACTATAGAAATTATACAAAATACGTGTATGTCCTGGATTCTCTTGAGCTAACAATGTGCTACTTTTAAATACAGAATCGCTTCTACAAATATTTGTGGAATTAAAAACACAATCGCCAATTACCATATCATGAAGAAATATCAATCACACACAACACAGATAATTTCTCGAGGAAATCTTATAGCTAAAAACCTCACTATATTCTATTGTATATTATACCATGGATCATGAAACAATTACATACAAAGCTCCAATCCAAGAGCTCTCAGTACATGAGCTAATTGTCTCACACTTTCATACAAAAATTTGCAAGTTTCTTAGCCAATTTACTATCTCCAGACAACCTGCCTCCACTGCATAATCCTTGATGGTAAAGAACCCTGAACGATGGATGCCTTGCCTTCCTTGACTACATAAATATCATGGGCACATCAAATGTGTGTGACCAATTTCTTCAAGACTACCCTGGAATTCCCAAGGTACTTGAACCATGGGACGACGGTCATCTGCCGTTGCCTTTAGCATTTGGAAGTCATATTGGTGGCACATCTTTGACAAGAAATGATAAGACTCATAAGAAACAGGGTAAGATTACCAATCCATGTAAGTTGTGTGTAGGGAATCATCCCATTCACCTTTGTCCGTACATGGATGAAGCCACACGAGTGTTGGAAAACCCTATTTTTTCGGCACCCTGCCTACCAGTTGCTTACCATAATCTTTCTTTGAGTCCTCCGTTAGTTGCTCCAATGATTGATCAAGGTTCATCCTTGGTCAATCCCACTCCCTCAAAAATTCAAAATAACGAATCCATTCCTGACCAACCATTGGTTGTGGAATCGGTCAATCTGATCCTTCCTATGGTTCATCATGTCTTTTCCGTCGAGAGTGACTCACATACCCCCCATGTTCTTCTCATTTCTTTAGATTCCTCGCACTTGGAGAAAGATTCTCCCGTCCCTGTGATTCAAGAAGTTTCTCTTCCTGCTCCCATGTCTGTGGTCTAGGAGGATGCTCTTCTTGCTCTGGTAACACTGGGGGATGACCATCTCAGTTCAATGGTACCCCCTCCAAGTAGTTTGGTCGCTTCCTTTGATTGGAGTCGATTTACGGGATACCGAATTCCTTCTTATGTGTCTTTTGAGATCACGGTACAGGCCTTCAATGTGGTCGTACCTAGCACAATTATAGATGAAGGCGCGTTCGTTAGTATTATGTCTTCAACTACTTGGCAAGCTTTGGGTTCTCCATAGCTTGTGCCTATTACTCAAAATTTATTGGCTTTTAACAGAGGAACTAGTCAACTGTTACGGATCCTTCTAGAGTTTCCTATTACTTTGGGAGGTAAAACCATCTATATAGACGTGATGATTGTTCCAGGACTTTTGGATTTCAATTTACTCTTGGGGCATGATTATGCTTATCCCATGGGTGCACTTGTCTCCTCCCTCTTTCGTGTGATCTTTTTTCCACACGAAGGTCGGATCGTGACCATTGATCAACTTTTATTCTTTGGTCCTGATGTGGCAGTTGGGCCGCCATCATCTCTTTCGGATCTTTATCGATTGATTGTACCTTCCCCGCCACAGGTTAATTATGTGGCTACCTGTCTCGTGCTCGCATTCAGTGATAGTGACATTGTGCAACGTGTGTTGGGGGAATTGGTTCTTGACTTCCAAGATGTTTTCCTCCCATCAGATGAGAACCTATTGGAATCCATGAATTCTTATTCAACATGATGAGTTTTCATCGGAGCATAGTTCATTTTCTTGTGTCAAGCACCTTAAAAAATGAAACAAGCTCGTCGGAGAAGAGTTTGTTTTCTTGTGTCAAGCTCCTTAAAAAATGAACCAAGCTCTTCTGAGGATAGTTCGTTTTCTTTGTCAGCCTTGTTAAAAAATGAATTAGGTCATGAGGATAGTTATTCTAATGTTTCAACCTCGTTAAAACAATGAAACACGTTCTTTTTCAATTCGAGTATTTGGTACGATATCGTAAAATCCCAGTCGAGACTTTCTCTGATCTCGGAATTTGAACAATCACTCCATCTGCTTTTCCTTCATTACAACTAGACTGAAGCTTGGGGGGCATGTACCTCGAATTGAGTCACCATGTTGGGGGCATGCCCACTTTTTCAAGCATAGTTTATCTTTGTTTCAAGCTTGTGTAAAAATGAAACCAACTTCAAGCACAGTTTATCTTTTTCTTAAGCTTGTGTAAAAATGAAACCAATTTCAAGCAGAGTTTCCTACTTTCAAGCTTATGTAAAAATAAAACCATTCTTTTTTTACTTCTCGTGATTGCCATTTTATCAGCCTGTTTTTCCGAATGAGCCTTGGTTTTCTCACTCCATCGTCCCCATCTGCTCGGCCGATCATATGCCCTAACTTGATTGTTTTACCCATTCCTAAGGAACCTCTGCAATGAGTGGTCTTGTTAGCCAACCTCTTAACCTTTACTTTTTCTGAGCAGTTCCACCATCACTGGAACCAGTTGCTACCCTTAATACCATTCGTTCCTCCAAGAGGAGTCATCTTTCAGCTCTTTTCTGACTCTCTAAAATTGAAAATGTTGTCGATTTTATTGTCGTTTTGAACTTGTTAAACGGTTGTGAAACGATATCTACCCGGTATACGTTTACCCCTTTTTCAGGATGGGAGGGATTATTTACGAAAAAGGAATAACTTAGCCTGTCGCGACTAAGAGGTTATCTCAGATATTTTTTTCTATCTTTTTGGATCTGAGAGACTATTTACGAAAAGGGCCATGCTGGATTTTTCTTTTCCGCTTTCTTTTCAAACTCTCTAAACATGAAAATATGTCGAGTTCTCCCTTTGTCAGACTCGTTAAACCCTGATGACATTGGACTTCGTCATCATGACGTTACCCGAGTTCCTCCTTCCTAGGGCTCGCAAAATGTACTAGGTTGGATTTTTCTGAAGGAAAAAATTACATTGCAAGCATATGCTATCCCCTTCAAGCTTGTTTTAAAAAATAATTGGGGTACTCGACAGAAATGGTGGGGGGGAATGGAACCCAATTCTAGTTATGTTGGCAGTATGTCGCTCTTGAACATGACACTTGTATGCATTTGTGTTGGTTGGAGACATCTCATTTCTTCATTTTTGCCTTCATGATTTTGCGCAATCTCTTTTTACCTCTGCTACGTCATCATGACCTCAGATCCCTTGATGTCAAATACTGCCAAATCCAGTGTCGTGTCACTGATATGTTCAAGAGAAGTTTTCCTTTGTAGTTATCAACCTTCCTCTGATTCCCTGTTTGTCCTGATTCACTTTCATCATGTTCCTCTATCTCGTGTCGATGATGTGGGAAACATTATGGCCCTCCTTTGACCGGGTCACTTCCTGTCGACTTTAGCTCATTATCTAGGAATTTGATCTATAGACTCCCTTAAGGTACCTTGGAGCCTGCATGCCTCAATGGCAGGTTTTTCGCATTCGACGCAAGGTTCACATCATTGGCCTTCGATCAATTGATTCTGTAGGTGTTCAACGTCATATTACTGTTCATATTCCGTAGATTGTACCTTTTTTACCTTGAGGTCCATCGTTATTATTGGTGGTTTCTCTCATGTTTTTTTATGGCTTTCATCATTGGCTGGTAATCAGACAATTTTTTTGCATGTTCAACTTCAGCTCATATATTCGCATGCTTTAAATTGTACTTTTTCAGGTCAAGATGGAGCGCAAGACCCTGGGTTTTGTTTGATAAAATCTAGGCTACGTATTTTTGTGGATTATTATGACTTATTGCATGACTCTTTTGATTGGATGGCTGTGACCATACCTGAGTCTATTTGTTGATCCTTACTGCTGGATGGTTGCGTCCATACCTTGGATCTCAGTTTTTATGTACTCTATTATGGATGGCTGCGCCCATGCCACATGTTCATGTATCACAGATATCAGTTGTATTTTTAATTGCAGGTTTTCCTATAGTGGTGTTGGGTTCGAATGTGTTCTCATAAAGAATTTCACCCTTCCCTCTCCCTCAGACCTCATGCTTTAGGGGGCATCTGTTACACAACATTTTTTCACTGTCCTTGAAATCCCCAACTCACACATTAGAGGGTCATTTCTGTGACTAATAAGAAGTTTCATGCCTTCCAAAGACCATCATTGCATCCCTTTACATGAGAGAAATATTCCTTCTTGACAATTCCCTGAGCAGGGCTGTAAAAACCCTTGTTTTGACTTGGCGCGAGTAGCCAGTTACACCCCCGTGTCGATTGGGAAAATTAACACTAGGCCCGCGCCAGTTGGCGCTCTGTCACAGTTAAACACCCGCGCCAAGCTGTTTATGGAATGTTTTTTAAAAATAGAGTTGAATATTCCACTTCAACAACTTCGAGGATGAGTCATTAGGAGTGATTGGACTGAATAACCATGGACTCCCTCCTTTAGTTTATGGTTTCCACCTCCCATGAGAACCTCCTAAAGGATAGGCCTCCCTCCCACCTTTGTAGGGATCCCAACCTCCTCCTTTTCCTGTATAAAAAGAAGCTATCTCTCTTTTCATAAGCTAGCTAAACACATTATAGAAAAATAGCTGAGAGATAGAACAAGGAGGAACTTCATTGAGAGAGCTTAAGTCCATGCCCTCATCCCATCTGAATCCTTTGACGAGTATCTTAGACACGCTTCGGCTGAACCCCGCTGGAGGAGATTGCGACGTCAAAGCATTGGTTGTACCTCTTCCTTCTATCAATATATACATGACTAGTGTTTGGGTTCCCATTTTGTGTTATGTTGTTTGGTTTAACGCAACATGCTTAGCCCTCTTTGACTGGTTAGTGATTACGAATGGAATTATTGTGTTGTATGCTTCTCTTGTTTACTGTGTTATGTGCAGGTATCCGAGCATGACTATAGAAAGATTGTGACTTGCCAAGGCAGGAGAAAGAGGTCACCACTACTACAGCCACAACAACAGCATTGGATTCCAGGTAGGTCGATCTACCATGTCCTCTTTCATTCTATAGTTAGGAACCTACATTCTAGCATGTCTCTTTGTTTCTAGACCCACTCTAGGGCTAGAGGGATCTTCTCTATCCACAGAGAGGATTTACCTGCTTAACACATGTGTGCAACCGGATAATGTCACAACTGCTATTTTACTTCCCTTTCACCTAGAAATCAACTGGTTCTCCATTGGATCTAACATGCATGCAGTTAATAGTAGTAAAAACATCATTTACATGTGATATCACTACATGTGAATTAATTAATTTTTAATTCACTTGATCTCTCACTAGTGTATCTGCAGTTACAACTAGCACAACTCACTTTAACTCACTTAACTCAGTTAAAATGATTTACAACTTGCACAACTCGTGCACCGCTGCACTTCCAGCTCTGTTACAACTAGAATCACTCTGTTACAACTCAAGTCAACCTGCATGTCCAACCAACCACTTAACTCGAAATTCACTTAGCTAACTGATTTGCCACTTCAGTTAACTATTTTCAAGTCCACATTAAGAATACATTACAGTTTATTGTCCAACTAATACTGAGGGATAATAATAGTAGGCATGCATCTATAAATAGATTATGCACATACATCTATAAATAGACATACACCCAAAAATAGCCTGTGTGGGCCCCACCTATTGTAGGTTCTTAATTTTCACTAGCATCAGGATGTTGTTTCTGGATGCCAATTTCACTGTTTATTGTTGCAAACTTCAACACTCCCTCTCAACAAGAAAGGAATGTCCTTGCATGCGACATGCAACTCCATGCATGCAACATGCAACACTTGCATGCACATGCAACTCCTACATGCAACACTTCGCTAGTGTTTATTTCACATGTAACACTTCGCTAGTCTTTATCGCACATGCAACTCTTGCATGCAACACTTCGCTAGTGTTTATTGCACATGCAACAGTTCTGAAATTGAATAGCCTTCAAACAAATTAATTAATATAATTCCTATGTCATCAGAGTCTTTTGACTTCTGCTAGCTACTGCACATGTCTTCAGGATCCACTATGTTGTTGACACCTACATCTATGCACTCTGCATTTGCTACCAACTGTAATCTATGCTCTAGTATCTGACACTGTCACTTTGATTTCATTTCCTCACAACATACGACTACATCAATCCAAATGATCCCGCTACTGTTGTACTATGGGATCCTCGTAGCGTGGTTCGATTCATGATATCCACACCATCTCAATGAATCCTCCCCAAAATTTCTTCTTGGGATTATTCATGCATGTTGCCCCACCTCACACCTTGTGGTATAGCTGCATGCACTCCCTCTGCCCATATGACTCGAAATTTCTCTGCATGAGAGGTTGCTCCCACTCCATGATCCTCTGCATGTGCCTGCCCCATATCATGAGGTTCACTCTTACCTGCATGCAAATACAGCTCCCTCTCAAGGGTCAATTGCATGGCTTTCTCACACTTCCCATGGGTGGACGCTTTGTAGAAATCACATCTACATCAAGTCTATATATATTCTTCACATGAATCCCAATCTTCTTCACTTTCTTTGTGGCTTTATGAAGAAGGAAGGCTTTACCTTCACTAAATTCCACATCATAGCCTCTATCTTCGAACATTGCAACTGAAACTAAATTTTTCGTTAAGCCTGGTACATGCATTGCATCTTTTAAAAAGAAGGGTTTACCTAACTTCCTTTGGAAAGCAACGATACCAATCTTGGTAGCACTATACCTTTTGTCATCACCCATTTTGAAATGCATCTGGAGGTCGTTCTCCTCCAAGCTACTGAAAATTTCTTTGTTTCTTATCATGTAGAAATATGCACCACTATCCAAGTACCACATCGAATTCATTTCACTTAACACCATGCATCCAATAAGTGAGAATTCAAGCTCAGATTTTGAGGCAAGGGCCTCACCAAGTGCAGCTCTATCAGCCTTCTTGTTCTTCTTGTTTTGTGGACAATTTGTGGCAATATGTCCATGCTCGTGACAGTGAAAACACTTTACTTTGGACCTGTTGTGCTCCTTGCCATCTTCACTGGCTTCAGATTTGGAATGGAATTTCTTCCCCTTCCCCTTATTTGCCTTGGCAGCCAAAACACAATCCTCTTCATCATCATGCTTTGATGAAGAGCCATCTCTAGTGTTCCGCCTGAACTCCTCCTACACCAGATCTGACCACAATCGTTCCCAATCCAGAAATTTTTCCCATCCGTTGACAGAGTCTTCATAACTATGCCAACTCTTAGGAAGTCATAAGAGAGTCAAACTCACAAAATCATCATTAGCGACAGTTATTCCTACACTTCCAAGTTCATCCCAACATTGGACAAACATTGTTAAGTATACCGAAATAGTGTCATTATTTTCCATCTTGATCTTCTTGAGTTTATATTTGAGCACCAATTTCCTATGGTCATTGTTGTTTTGGAATAGATCCATCAAATCCTTCCACATAGCATATGGTGTGCCTTTTCCATGGAGGCTTGAGAAAATATGGTCTTGTACTCCCTCCAACAGGATCCTCCTTGCCCTTGCCACTTTCTTTTGCCATGCATCAAGATTTGCAACATCTGCAACATTTGGCTTAGGAACATATTTGTCAATGAATTCCTTCAAGCCATTGTCTTCGAGTACTGCGTCCATCCTGTCCCTCCAAGCAATGTAGTTCGAGCTTCCCTCAAGTGCATACTCTAACCTCAAGCCATTGAAAGCCATTTCTATCTTGAATCAGTCGTTGCACCAAGAAAGTCTTTTTGCAAATTCGAATTATTTCTACCAACAAACTTAGCTCCTGCTTCACTATAGCAATTTCTTGTGCTCTGATACCATGTATTAATTTAATAACATGCATGTATGTCCTAAATTCTCCTGATCTAACAATGTGCTACTATTAAATACAGAATCGCTTCTCCAAATCTTTGCGGAATTAAAAACACAATTTCCAATTACAATATCATGAAGAAAGTTCAATCACACACAACACAGATAATTTCCTGGGGAAATATTATAGCTAAAAACCCCACCAACTTCTATTGTATATTATATCATGGATCATGAAACAATTACATACAAATCTCCAATCCAAGAGCTCTCAATACATGAGCTAATTGTCTCACACTGTCATACAAAAATTGGCAATTTCCTTAGCCAATTTACTGTCTCCAGACAACCTGCCTCCATTGTGCAATCCCTGATGGTAAATATCCCTAAATGACAGGTGCCTTGCCTTCCTTCACTGCGTAAATATTACAGGCACATCAAATGTGTGTGTGCTTGCATGTGTGCAATTGGATAATGTCACAACTGATAGTTTACATCCCTTTCACCTAGAACTCAACTGGGTCTCCACTGGATCTGACATGCATGCATTTAATAATAGTAAGAACATTAGTTTCATGTTAGATCACTGCATATGAATTAATTAATATTTAATTCACTTGATCTCTCACTAGTGTATCTGCAGTTACAACTAGTAAAACTCACTTTAACTCACTTAACTGAGTTAAACTGATTTACAACTTGCACAACTCATGCACCACTGCACTTCCAACTCTGTTACAACTAGAATCACTCTGTTACAACTCAAGTCAACTTGCATGTCCCATCAACCACCCACTTAACTCAAAATTCACTTAGTTAATTGATTTTCCACTTCAGTTAACTATTTTTAAGTCCACATTGAGAATAGATTACAGTTTATTTTCCAACTAATATTAAGGGATAATAATAGTAGACATGCATCTATAAATAGACATGCATTCTATAAATATATTATGCACATACATCCATACATAGATATACACCCAAAAATAGCCTGTGTGGGCCCCATCTAGTGTAGGTGCTTAATTTTCACTAGGATCAAGGATGTTGTTCCCGGATGCCAATTTCACTGTTTCTTGTTTCAAACTTCAACAAAACCATAAGCTTTTACAAATTTCATTAAAATATCCACTTCGGTAAGAAATTTTATAATAGTGATGGAAAACCTGGTCTGCTTTCGTGGTAAACCAAAAATCCCAAATTAATAACTTTATGCAATTTCAACGGGGAAAAATATTCAATTTCATGCATGTCAAAGGGTGTATGAAGATCTAGGACACTTAGAAAATTATTGTGTTTCCCCTCGTAAACTGAAAATGTTGTGTTTCCTCCCATAAACTGAACATTTCGAACTGCGAATTGACGTATTAATTCAAAAACAAGAGAATTGGCGTATTAATTCAAAAATTGAATCAAGCCCTCATGTATTTGAATTTTTTTTGCCAATTCACCTGAATTGGGTTGGGAATCGAACCCTTGTATTTTTATATTTTCAGATAGTCATGGCGGGATGTTCATAGGTTGGGAATTTTCATTTTCCTGAGGTTTTCAGAGCTTAGGTTAGGACTTTTCATTGTAAAGGGTTTTCCTAGGAGAACTATAGGGAGAACTTGGTAACGATAGATTTACCGACCCTTAAAGAGAAGAGGATCAATTGTTTCTTGGTTAAGAGAAGAGGATTAATAGTTCTAATTTCGAGGAAGCAAGGGAAGAAATTATTTTCACAGAGCATTTGATTTTCTGCCCAAGAATTTCCCAACCCTTCGAATGCCATGAAGGGCATGCTGCAGGTAATATTTGCATTTTCCTTATAGTTTATATGTCTAATCTATTGTTGCATTCATTGTTTTTTTCTTTTGTAAGAGGGCTTTGCTCGAGATTATCCTCTCAAAATTTTTTGAGGGTTTTACTATATCTTCCATCTCCAAATTATTTGAATTGAGCAGTAATAGGGTTCTTCTCAAAACTTTTTGAGGGTTTTACTATATATTCCATCTCAAAATTCTTCAATTTAAGCAGCAGCAGGGTTCTTCTGTTGATTTTTCATTGAAAAAATTCCTCTCTAGCCACTTACGCTTCAACCCTGCCTCCTCTAGATTACCTTTAGATTCAACATCAAAGTCTTGGGGTGGGGTTAAGGTCTAATTGGAATATTCCAAGTTCTCTAAATTTTTCCCTCAATCAGGATCATCTACTGATTTTCAATTTCAACATCATTCCCTGAAAATTGTATGAAAAAATAGAAAGAAAAACCTCTCTTTTTGGTCATTTTTCTGCATTACATCATTTGTCCTTTCTAAATAGTAATACCAGTGGAATTTTTTATTGGCCAATTAATCTAAAATTCCAAGAATTTTATCTACATATTTGTTAAGTTTGCATGTTTCTTGTTTTAATTTTCCTTGTACATCATTACATGAATAATAAATACTAAAAACTCAAGGAACACATTATTTGTTTGTAATACTTTGTCACAATGATACATGGTACAATACATGAAATTGAGATTATTCTTCTTATGGGCCACATTATTAGGTTTTTCCATTCTTGACTTCCATATGTATAAATATTGGCAAAAAAAAATTGAAGCCTACAAATGTGCAAACAACTAAGCCCCATCTATGATATTTTGATGTCCATTTTATTGATCATTTTCTTACCATAGAACATGTAGTTGTGCATTGTGCTTGCAGGGATTAATACAAATAAACACTTGTAAATTAGATATATGTTATCTGTCCAACACTTCAAATCAAGATGATTTGTACTGTCTCACAAAAAATTGTATACAAATTACTCATAGAGATTGAATGTGAGGAGAAACAATTTCCATCAAGACAACTGGTGAAGTAGAGTGTAGAGGATGTGAGTGAATTTAGATAGTTGTCTTATTGTTTCCTTGAGTTTTTATAGGGTGTTGGATTTATGTATTATTTTCTATTTCAGATTCTAACTGCTTGTATGAAGAGAATATTTGATTGCAATTTTCTGGGAAGGAGGGCCATTATTAAAGAGTGTTTCTATAAGAAGTACATGCATCCCATTTTGGATTCAACGTTGACCTTGAAACGTCTTTATGGGCTCATTGTATGAGAATTTTTTTTTTTTTTTGTTCTATATTTACTTCGTGTCTATAAGGAGATAGATTATTCTGCATGTTGCCTAAGGTGGTTGTGAGTGAGATCCTTATACAAATGTGATTCTAGGAAGTACATTGAATGGCTAAGGATATAAATATTGGAGTTGCATAATACACCTATATTAATGCAAAATAATGGATGTATTCTCATATATTAAATATGAATGTCCTAGTTTTCCTTGCCTGAATTTATCACTATAAGCATTTAATCCAACTATGTAGAAATGGCTGAAAAGTGTTGGATACACTCTCCTATAATAAATATGAATCTGTGCCAACTATATTTAAATTAATCATCATTTTTTCTCCTTGCGAGTGACAAAACTAAAGAGCATTGTGTGTTCTTAAGTCAATTTTCCTCTTTTCTACCTCAGAATTTGGGAATCAAGCTCTCTACCAATTATAGGGTATTGGATATGATGTAGATGTTGAATCATCTTTTGCTACTCTCATGGAAACTGGAGGGATTTCAACTAGTTTTCTTCCAGCCTAGGGGCCTAAAAATCCTTGTTAATATTGACAATATAGAGAGCCTTATTCCACTCCTAGACATGAAAGTTAGCAATCTCTTTGTTACAAAGTTTAATTCATTTAGAGTCTCCTTACAATATAACTCTATTATAACCTCCGTGGAGAGCCAATAAAATGCCTTAAATCAGACCATTTGTCTTGCATGAGTTTTGGGAGCATTTTCCTAAGAAACCAACTTGGATTGTAAGAAAATCTCATCATCATAATTTAATACACAACCAACCCTTGATACCCTGGGATTGTTTCTGGATGCCCCATCAAAATTTATATTTACTGTTGTGGCAGGGGGATCCTAAGGAATGGTGACTACTTTGATAATGGAGGTTGATTGGTAGGGTATTTTAAAAGAATTCAAAATATTTGTATCCTTTGGTTCTTTTCATATTTTAGCTAGAGACGTTTTAATTGATTCAACCAGTGCTTATTTTATTTGCAACAAAACATTTTTAACCATGTATATTTTTCCTTCAAAAGTTCTGGCAATTGGGTTTTCCTAGGTGTATCTAATAGGTTAATGCACCTAGATCCTCATCCCATTATTGTATAAGTAACCAACTATGCAAAATGAAGCACAATCTAAATGCCATTGATGATTGCAAACTTGATCCATGCATCTGCTCATGTTGGTATCTATTTAGTTTGTGTAAATACTATATTACTCTATGGAATTCAATTGGGAAATAGACAACGATGTCAACTTAAAGGCCCTAAACCAACAGACAAATTTTGCAGTGTACTTACTACAGGGTTCTTTCCAAGTTCATTCCTAATATACTTGGACAAGAAGTGTGTATTTATGAGGCAAAGAGAATGAAACTTTACTGTAATTATTTTACAGTAATTAAATATATCTTTTCCTATTTAATTATATCCTTGGCTCTTTGTGCAGCATTATTTAATGAAGTTGATTAGGTTCATTCTAGTATAGTGATTGTTACCAAAGCCTTGCAGGGTGCATGGATTTTTCACAATTCTGTGTTAATAGTAAATGTAAAGCCACATAATAAAGACATGTGGTTTACTTATTCCAAAGAAAATATTTTCAATTTAGTTTGGCATTATGATCATTTAGCATTTTTCCACCTCCTGCTGTCGTTTGTGAAGTGCATTCCTTTCCCTTAAATAAATCTTATGTTGCAAATTTTCACCATGTGTGTGCCAAAAATTTCTAATCCCATTCAAGGAGAAGATCGAGTGTTGTCATTTATTACATTCATGTTCTCTTTTTTTCCATCTATTCATTCTCAGGTGGGATATTTCTGGTTTTATTCAAGTTGAATATATGTTCATCTCTCTTATGAGATAAATGTTTTTGGTTTCTTTGTAAATCTATGAGTTAATGAATATCTGAAATCCTGGTTTGTCTAGGGCAATATAGCACAATGTGATAATGTGGTTTGTTTCTCTCTTGTGCTTGTGAGGTTGTAAGGTTTTAAACTATCATATTTCAGAAGATAGAGTTTGATTCTATTTTGTTTTCATTGTCTCTTTTTTTCTCGTCTACCTGTGTTTTTTCTAAGATTTAGCAGTCATATCAATTCACATCTTTACTCAGATTCATGCTCATTTATTTTAATCCAATTATATTGATGTATTTGATACACTATTATTTTTTTACAGGTTTTCATAACCATATAAGTGACAAAATTCAACACCATGACACTGAGGAAGGATTATGAGTTCAACTCTCTTCCATAAACCAGATATTTGTGTTGTGGGTTTCTTTTTCAATCCTTTGAATAAAGTAGTCCTACAACAACAGAACAACGTCAAGATGAAGATTGCGCTCTGACTTTTGATTTTTAAATCCCACAGCTGAGCATCGGAACAACACTAAAAATGGTTACAATGGTCATGATTTGTGCAAAAAAAATTTGATTTAGTATAAAATTTCTGGTCTGATATAGGTGTCTGTTATTCACGTTGTTACCAATATGTTGATAATATAGATGACATGATGAAGTCACATACCTTTTTATAGTTCTTCCTTAATCAATTTAAGAGAGAGGGTGATAATGCTTAGAGTTATTTTAGTGAAAATTTTAAATTTTAAAAGTTTATATGTATACAAATAAAATCCTCATAAGGAATAATGTTTTTGGAAACACATCTTACATATCATAACAAAATAATAAAATTGTACTTCAAGAATCATAAATTGTGGAGCCAAAGGGTGGCCATATTGGTTTCCCCTCCTTATATAAGCAAGGAGAGCTACCATGGCTTCTTTGCTATGATCTCAAGAGAACCTAAATATTTTCTAATATCCCAATCTTGGTTGAGATCTACATCACACACTGTGATCTGAAATGTTGATACTTCCAAAAAATGGAACACATTAGGTTCCCTGTGAAAGTTTTCCTGACAACATCATTTTTACTAGGGGATGCTTTCCAGTCTGATTGTGTCCTCCATACTACTGCATGTTCTTCAGATTATTCAAGTACCATGTCCAGCGGCAATCCATGCCCAAAAAGTTTTAGTGTACAATTTGTTGGAATGATGGTAATACTCACACGAGATCATTTATGGAAAAGTGCCTTCATCAATTGCAACACTAGGTTATGGCTTAAGTGTTGACCTTGTGAACATTATTTAACATTATTTTGGGGGACTTAGGTTGGCCCAAGCATCTGCGTAGGACCATAACAAGTCACATGGAGCTAGATGCCTGACCTCATGAGTTGTGCATAAATACATAACGCATGCCTCATTTGTAACATCATCTTGTATTGATCTTGTGAGTGATTATTTAGCGTACAAGCATGATTCTTTACCCTACATGCAACACATATGTATTTTCCATGGGTTCACTCACTCTCTCTCTCACGTGCATTATTATTGATATGATCTACTCTTAAGTAGTGTTGCTATCAATCTTAAGTCTTCTACCTGGTTGGATTAGGGTTTTTGAACTTTTTCAATATAGATTTGTGAATTCCTTCAAAAGTTCTGGAAATTGGCACGTTCTTCCCAAGTTGGTTAAAATATTCATTGACAAATGTGTCGAAAATTTCTCTAGGGAAATTATTCATCAAACATGTGAAATGTATTGGGGAATTGTCTAGGACTTGGGAGAAAAAGCATGACAATTAATTCATACCTAATCACCCAGTAAAGTCTTGATCATGTCCCTTCCCTATCATAAAGGTTGTTTTAAAAATGTTGTTGAGGTTGATTGGAATTGTATGGTAGTGTGCATTTTAGTCTATTTTAATAAAAAACTTGGTTTCAAATTGAAGCCAATCCAAATGTTAGATTTATTTGAGAAATAGGTTACCAATTTTTGATGTGTTGTTTACGGTTAAATGGTCAATAGAGAATCACCATGAGAAAGGGCTATTGAACTACCCCAAGAATATGACCTAGGTTTGGATAATCCCTTTGTTAATTAATTAGCAAGGGTCATTTGCTAAAGGGAAATGACATTTATTTCCAATGGCCCTTCTTCCATTCTACATAACAGGAGTCACATTCACTGTAGGACTCAGGAATACTATTCCCCAGGAAAATTTCCAAACACTTCCACACTTGTCTTGCAAAGGGGCATTAGATGATGATAGGAGCATTGTCTCCGTTTATCAAGCAAGCCTCTGTTGGGCTATATCCATCAAGGGAACTTTATTTTAACTCCATTTTCTTATGAGACTCTTAAATATGTAGGACTGTGGATACCTGTGTGTCTTAGAGGTTCTCTTGAAAAGAAAAGAAAAAAATTCTCTTTCATGTTGCAATATAAGGTTGCCACCTAATCCAACACTTTGGATGCTGAATTTTTTTATTGAAGTCTATTTTTTCGGATATTCGCTTCTTATAAAAGGGATGTTTAATAACCCCGCCTTACTATGAATTCCCTTTATGGAAATTTTAATCTCTAAATATATACTTATACTTTGATAGGAATTTCTCTCTCCTGAAAAATAATTTTGAAAGTCTCAATCTGTGTATCTGATAAGTTGATAGGTTATTATGTTTGGTCATGCCATAAATTCATGAGTGAAGAAGGGTTATCAATTTCCAAAACATAATGAGTGAAGAAGAGTTATCAGTTTCCAGATAACATGTTTGGAAACTGATAACCTGATTATTATTCCCATTGATGCAAGACTCATATTTAATTAGTCACACATTCACGACTCTAATATGACTTGACTAAATAAAACATTTTGTATGATAGTTATATCCTGTTGGAGAGGTAAATCCCCTCTGCAGACAGAGGTGATACCTACTAGCCTAGATCGGGTCTAGCAACAATCAAACATGCTACAGTGCAGGTTCCTAATTGTAAATAAACCGACTTAAGAGGAAGGCTTACCTGGAATCCAACGCTGTCATTTGTAGAAGAGGTGGTGCTCCCGTTCCTTTGCCTTGGCAGATCACAATCCTCACGATCTCTGTGATCGGACACCTGCACATGCAAGAAACGACACAAACGCAAGCATAAAATCCAGTACGTACAACTATATATTATTCGAAGAGGACATAACTCATGAACACAATCAAGAACAAGAGTGGAACCATAACAAATAGTCGCTTAACATTAATGAGTCAAAAGAAGAATACAACCATAGCTTCGACGCAACATTCCCCTTTGATGGGTCATCAGCACAACATGTCTCGATAAGCCTGTCAAGGAAGGGACAAGCCTCTCTTTCCGGGTACTTGACAATAGTCTCCTTGCTTGGATTTGGCCTTAAGGAATCAAGAAGGCTCTTGCAGCATAAGGGTATGAAAGCTCTTGGGAACTTGAAGATTAGCTTTCCATGGAGAAGAGCAAGATTTTATAGAAGGAGGAAGGGGAGTTGGGATCCCTATAATTATGGGATTGGCCCTATCATCAAGGAAGCTTCCATGAGAGGTGACAAACCACTTCCTCTCTATGGAGATTCGCAGCTAAACCTCCCAACTCAAGATAGAAATCAGTCCAGGAATTTGTTAGGATGAAACTTCTGCCTTTTATTTTTAAAAAACACCTCTTAATATGATTGGCGAGGGTGCGGCTTTATGATATAGCGCCAATTGGCACGCCCTCTTTGGAGGATTTTTCCCCTTGGTGCGAGGGTTGAACTATGGAACTGCGCCAATGGAAAATGAGCTATTTTTAGGGGTTTTGCAGGGAGATGTCTTCAGGGAAGTGGAAGCTCATCTTCAGAGGGATGCAATGAAAGTATTTGCAAGTCTTTCCTCTGCTCACAGGTCACGGAATGAGCCCTCCAATGTGCGGGATGGGGAATGGTAGGGACGGTGACAAATTACTGTGTAACAGATGCCCCCTAAAGCATGAGGCCCGAGAGGGAGAGAGGGGTGAAATGCTTTACGAGAACAGGTCGACGGAAAACACCACCATCGAAAAACCTGCGGAGCGAAATACAACTGATGTCTCAGATACATGATATATATACGTGGTATGGGCACAACCATCCATTAACAGAGCATGCAATAATCGAGATCCAAGGCATGGACGTAGCCATCCAGTGAGGATCGATAAATGGACTCAGGTATGGTCGCAGCCATCCAATCAGTGAGTCATGTACATAATGATAATAATCCACAATATTGCAGCCTGGATTACAGTAGACACAATCCAGGGTCTTGCACTCCATCTCGACCCGAACAAAGTACAAGTTCAAGCATGCGAATATGTGAGCTGAAGTCGAACATGCAAGAACATCGTCTGATTACCAGCCAATGATTAGAGCTGTTAATAGACGTGAGAGGAACCACCAATAATAAAAATGGCCCTCAAGGTACTACAGGTACAATCTACATCGTGTGAATCAATGAGCTGGCATCAAACACCCGTAGAATCACTCAATCGGAGGTCAATGATGAAAACCTCACGTCGAATGCGACGAACCTGCCATTGAGGCATGCAGGCTCCAAGGTACCATAAGGGAGTCTCTAGATCAGCTTCCTCGATAATGAGCTGAAGTCGACAGGAAGTGACCTTGATCGAAGGTGGGCCATAATGTTTCCCACATCATCGACACGAGATAGAGGAACATGATGTTTTGTGAATCAGGATCATACGAGAATTAGAGGAAGGTTGATACTTTGCAGAGGTCAACTTATCTTGAACATATAACGGCACAACAGTGGTTTTGGCAGTATTTGACATCAACAGATCATGGGGACGAGGCAATGAGCGGATGAGAGGTCAAAAGAGATTATCCAAACCCACGGAGGCAAGTGAAGAACGAGATGAGATATCCCCAACCTGACACGAATGCAGACAAGTGCCATGTTCAAGAGCGACATACTGCTGACACGACAATGATGCTGGTTCCATTTTTCCCCAACCATTTCTGGTAGGTACCCCAATTATTTTTTATAACAAGCTTGAAGGGGATAACATATGCTTGTGATATAAGCCCATCCTAGTACATTTAACGAGCCCTAGGAAGGAGCGACTCAGAGAACGTCATTTCGACTGAATCCAATGTCATCAGGGTTTAACGAGTCTGACAAAGGAAGAACTCGGTGTCTTTTCATATCTAGAGAGTTTGAAAAAATAGCTGAAAAGTGAACTCCAGAGGTCCCTTTTCGTACATAGTTCCTTGGACCTGAAAAGGTAGAAAACAATACCCGAGAAAACCTCCTAGTCGCGATAGGCTAGGGTATTCCTTTTTCGTAATCAATCCATCCCAGCCCGAAAAAGGGGTAAACGTATATTGGGTAGATGTCGATTCGTGTCCACTTTAACGAGATCGAAACAACAAGGGCCTCGGCAATCTTTTCATGTTTAGAGAGTCAAAAAAGAGCTGAAAGATGAATCCAAAGTGACTTTTTCGTGTATTTACCGAGTCCGAAAAAGTATAAAATACAACTTGTTTCACCGTTTAAGTCGCATAAAAACCTGTCACTGCACAAAAAGCAAGTGTAAAACCCATTTTCGACACAAATACATTAAAATATTCATAAAAATAACTTTCAAAACCTATTTTGAGTTAAAAAAGTTATAAATATGTCAAATGGTAAAGATAGAATTACTTTTTACTATTTACCTCACCGAAGAGCAACAATGGTCTAGTTTGGTGTGCAAACTTCTGACAATGATTACGACCGATCCGGGCTACCATTCAGAGTTCCATCAGTTCCAGGTAAGAGGCACTTCTTTGCACTCCATTTCAATCTGTTTTTTAATAGTTTTCCATCATGCATTAGATTTTTGAGGCCACTTTTTAAATTTTTAGGGCTCCGCTCATTGGCGTGGGTATCGGGCACGGACCCGCGCCAATGGGATTTTATATGCAAAGGGCTCGTGCCAGCTGGCGCGACTGTTTAGGAAATAGCCACGCCAGCGGAAGAAGCTTAATTTCCGCCTAAAAATTCGAGATTTTAATCAAATTAAATGAAATTTGAAGCTCATCAGAGATCTAATTAAGGGTTTTGACCATGTTGATGCAGTGAACCGAGCAAAATGGTGATTGAATGGAAAGAAAGGGAGCACGGTGAAGAGGATGAACAAGCCATGGAAAATGAAGTTTGCATGAACGCCCTCAAGAAATGTGGGCTAAAAAAGTTCTTCCTAACACCTTTTTTACGAGCTCAGCCCGAGCTTCTACAATACTTGATCAATATGTGGGACGCAGATGAACAAGTATTCAAACTGCGAGACCAAGTGTTAGAACTGGAGGTTGCGGACGTGTAATTCATAACCGAATTATCGCGTAGAGGTCCAGTGCCCATATTGATCGGGAGCAGACCATCTGGTGAGAAAATGGAACAAGTGATGGCACGAGTGTGCCGAGGGGCACAACTAGGATCCGGAAGTGGAAAGGTGGACATCCATACCATTCCTAATCTGGCACTGAGAGTGGTGCTACATACCATCACGCGGGCTGTGGGATCGTAGGCACCGCACGAGGCCACAAAGGCCCAAATTTTGTTGGCCTCAGAGTATATGACTCCTCTATTTTTCGACTGGGCCACAGCAGTGACGATAAACATGAAGAGGCAGCTGACCAAATGCAAACATGCCAAGCTGAAACAGTTTGGCTATGGTTCTATCTTGGTATCGTTCATTCTGGAATGATTACCAATCTTCCAGGGCCAAGGGGCCATAGTAGCTGAGCCTATTCCACGAGAGCTAAGAATGGCTCGCTGGGCAGAACTGATGCCCAGAGCTGGAGGGGGCCAACAGATGTCCTGGAGGCCGGATTTTTTCGGGTGGTTGTGGCGTCAGTTGATCGTAGTGGAAGACTGGCCATATGTCGGTACCGATTTCACTGGTGATTTTGATCTCCCACTGCCGGAGGGAGATCATTGGGACGAGGAGTTGGGTATGACCCCTTCTCTTTTTGATTTTATATTTTATGATTTTTTGTTAATACATGTTCTTCCAGACACATTTTATATGTATGCAGACGTGCGTCCAGAGAGACCATCCGGTATGTCTCCTATCGCACGGAGGACTCTTCCCGCCCCTGATCCTCAGGCAGAGGGTGCAGAGGGGGGGGAGTTAATCCAGAATCTCGAGGGCATCGCCCGAGGGATCCCAGATTACGCCCGGTTGGCGGATGTACCGATGCCGTACCAGAGACACACGGTGGGAGTGCCCAGTCGCCTCCATCGAATTCTGAGACGCTTAGTGCGTGCAGTTACTTGTTATCATGAGCACCATGCGGATTAGACTCCTAGGACTTTTATCATGCATATTTTTTGAGAGACATGTCGTCTCCGGATGTATTAAGACGAACATATATATTTTTTTATTTACTGTGATGCACACTATGCAAACATTTCGATATATATATACATATCTATTTCTGGATGGATATTTCTTTTCAATGTGATGATGATTTACAAATTACGCAAATGTCTATCTAAAACCAAATTAGCTACCGCATCAGTTAACGCATTCATATGTCTGGGAATATGTTGGTATGTAATATAGTCAAAATTTCTTTCCAGTAATCGAATACGCAGATACAGACATAAAATGGACGGGTTTCTTACCGAATAGTGTCCGTTCAGCTGTAACACTACAAGTTGCGAATCTAGATACACAAGCAATTCACGGATACCAAGGTTTACGGCCTCGGTTAATAATTCTAACACAGCACTATATTCCGCGATGTTGTTTGTAGTACGTCCTAGACACACACCTTGCAGGTTGACCAACTCACCAGCAGGATCATAGATTACCCAGGCTGCCAAAGACAGATTCCTGGTACTACGGGAGGCACCATCCGCGAAACCAACAAACAGATGAATGGACATCTGCACAACCAGGAAGACCTGATCAGCAGAAAGATGTTTACAAGCACACCACACCACACATGCACACAAATGAAAAACACACACCTATGTACACACACCACACAAAAAATCACTTCAGGCATAGTATTTTTTGAGGTGCAGCCCATTTCTGGGCTGCACCAGCGGAACTCCTTCATAATCTATAAGCTCATAAGCCCCGTTCTTCAAAACGCGTTTTACTATGTAGGGCCCATGCCACATAGGTTGGAACTTACCGGCCCCAAGCTTGTCATGTGCTTGATCGTACAGGAGGACGAGGTCTCCTTCAACAAAGGAACGAGGAGAAACCGATTGATCGAAGTGAGCTTTGACCCGCTTCTTTTTTTCTTCAATAACTAAAGCAGCTAAGCGGCGGTTTTCATCTAACCGTTCCAGATACAAAAGATGCTCTTCCTCAGCAGAAGTGTCTAGTAGAAGTTCCATAGCTAATTTCAATGAAGGAATCTCACATTCAACCGGAAGAGTTGCTTCCAGACCATACACCAATTGAAATGGTGTGAATCCAGTTTCACTCTTTGCAGATGTTCGGTATGCCCATAGAGCTGAGAACAGTTGGAGATGCCAATTGGATTTGTGAATACCAACTGTTCGCTGAAGCATAGTGACCAAAACCTTGTTCACTGCTTCAACCTGACCATTCGCCTGAGGGTAATATGGCGTGTAGCTGTCGTGGTGCAAGCCCAACTTTGAAGTCAGCTCAACCATCATATAATCTCAGAAATGAGTACCATGTTCGGTAACGATGGCCTGAGGAACCCCGAAACATGAAATAACGTGGTTGAATATAAATTGAGCAGTTGTTTTACCATCAGCAGCTAGTGTAGGCATCGCCTCGGCCCACTTGGTGAAGTAGTCGACGGCGACAATTATATACGCATGCCCCTCGGCCGAGTGAGGGTTACATGTCATAAAATCCACGCCCCATTTCGCAAAAGGGCCGACGGTAATAACAGGATGCATAGGGAGAGGCGGCGCGCGCATCTTGTGCTAAAATATCTGGCATGCATGACAGTTACGGAGTGTGATGATACAATCTTTGAATATGGACGGCCAGAAATAACCTGCTCGCATAATTTTCTGGGAAGTAGCATATCCGAACATATGCCCACCACAGGCGCCACTGTGGCAGTCATTTAGGACCCTTTCAGCCTCTTCCAAGGTTAGGCACCGGCGGAGCACCAAATCTACTCCAATGCGGTATAAGGTATCTCCTACTATATGGTAGGGTTGGGACTGATGCCGAGTCCGACGGCGAGCAGCTTTATCCAACTCAGACCGAAATGTGGAGGTCTGAAGATACACAATTATGTCGCCATACCAAGGGTCACAAGTACTGGTGAGGAAAAAGAGTTTCGTCCGGGATATGGTCTTCGAAATGTGAAGGAGCAGAGTCTGTTGGGAGAGAGCATATAAGATCCGCGAAAACGAGTGATTTGGTTGACTTAGCAGTAGTGAATTCTAAGTCAAACTCTTGTAGGATGAAAATCCATTTGGAGTATTTCCCCCCCAGTAATTTTCGAGAGAGAATATACGTCATAGGGTTGCAATATGAAACCATGGTTATCGTACGCAAGAGGATGTAATGGCAAAAACGCTATACAGCGTGTACTACGGCTAACGAAAACTTCTCGACATGAGCATAACACGTTTCTGGATCGAGAAGGTTCCGTGACACATAATAAACAACATGTTCATTACCGTCATCGTCATCCTGCACCAAGACCATGGCTATGGTGATAAATGCGGCAGCGAGATATAAAGTGAAGTCGCGGTGGTAGTCCGGAGGACGAAGCAAAAGAGCATTGACAAGCAACGTCTTCAGCTTCTCAAAGGATTGCTGAGCAATTTCGTCCCAATGGAAGGGAATGTTCTGCTTTAATAGGCGTGTGAATCCTTTGGCCACCTCGGCATAATTCGGGATAAAGCGTCGAAGGAAGTTCGCTTTCCCTTGCAGACTCTGTAACTGATATAGAGAGGAGGGTGATGGGAGGTTAATGATAGCCTCAACCTTTAAAGGGTCAAGGCGAATCCCGTCTTTTGAGACTATGAATCCTAAAAGACGGCCAGAATCAACGCAAAAGACGCATTTATGAGGATTAAGCCTAATATTGTAGCGCCTGCAGCGAAGAAAGATCTGGCGGAGATGCTCAGGATGGTCCTTGCGCCTAGCTGACTGAGTTGGAAAGTCATCCAGATAAGGCTGAACGATATGGCGAATGTCATGAAAAGCATATGACATCGCACGCTGAAAAGTGGCTCCAGCGTTCTTCAAGTCGAACGGGAGCTTTTTGTAGGCGAAAGTACCCCACGGACAGATGAATGTCGTCTTGTGTTGATCCTCAGGTGCAATATTGATCTGATTATACCCCGAGAAACCATCCATCAAGGAATAAATATCACTTTCGGCACATTCATCGATGATCTGGTCTATGAACGGAGTGGGATAATTATCCTTTGGACAGGGGCGATTGATGTCATGGTAATCAACACAGACCCTAATCGTACCCTGCTTTTTATCGACAGGGACAATGTTGGAAACCCATTCTGTGAGGGGGATGAGATAAATAAAGCCCGCGTTCAGAATTTTTTCAACTTCTGCCTTAATTGCGGCGGCTTTGCGAGGATGCATGGGACGTAGGCGTTGGCGCACGGGCTTCGCTCCTGGGTAGGTTGGAATCTCATGCACTACGATACTGGGATCAATCCCAGGCATTTCCTCGTAGGACCAGGCGAACACATCTTTGAATTCTTTAAAGAGATCAGTATAGACTTGAATCTCATCGGGGGAACAAGTCACTCCCACGTGAATATTCTCAACGATCCCTGGTTTAACAGAGATGTTGATTAGGATGGTTTGAGTGATGTTACTCAGGTTTCCCTCCAAAAAGACCTCATGCGTCAAAATGGGCGTTTGAAGAGGAGGAGTGGGAACCTGAAACGCATAATGCTCTAGACATTCAGACATTGCCCCCAAGCTAGGCATGAAAGAGGAACGATGATGCCCATCGCTCCATGGCAGCTCCTCGAGAGACATTGTTTCAACAATGGCTTCATCGGAAGGAAACGTATCTTTGAGAGGATTAGGTGAATCGGCCTGACCAAGCCAGGCAGATTGAGAATAAGTGTCGAGAGCCATGCTCAACGAAGCATGCTGAGGAGGTGGAGGATTAGATGCGGCAACAATTTCACAGTAGCTGATCTCTACTAGATTCAAGGGCATTGATTCTCCAAACTCTAACACCTGCTCAGGCGTAGGAATAAGCCAAGGGTCATCAGACCTGGAAATCATGTTAACTTGAGCGGTGTGCGGTGGCGGTGCGGGAAAAATACCCATGAGGATTGGGTCTTTGAAGAGACCAGGCCCTACACTGTCCGGGGGATTTGGAATTTGATCCACGTATGGCACGTTGTTCTCAGAGGTAGAGGTGAAGAAGGACAACTGATCCACCGTGACGATTTTGCCCTCGTGAGGGAACTTAAGGAGTCGAAAAATGGTGGACGGCACGCATAGCATGGCATGGGTCCAGCTGCGGCCAAGAAGTATATTGTAGTTGAGTTTGGCATCCACTACTTCTACTTCTACGTTGACAGTCTTCCATTTTAAAGTGATCGCTAAACTCTCAAGAACACCCAATGGTTTAGATTCCCGACCATCAAATGCCTCTATGGCATTGGGTGATGACGAAAGGGTCGGAGAGACGATGGCCTTGCAGCAAGCAGACGACATGACGCAAGTTGAGGCACCTTCATCGACAACGGCCCTATGGATATTAATACCATTGATCCCGACTTGAATAACCAACGCGATTTGATGTGGAAGTCGGGGAGTGAAATTCTCTAAATCGAAGGTGAGAAGGCTCGAATCGGCGGGATCAATGCCACCGATTTCAGACAGTAAAGCCTTCCGTTGTGAAGGACAACTCTGAAGAACTTCTAGTGCAGACATGGCAGAAGGCGCTTGTGCCAAATTCTCAACAATGCTATAGTGCTGAGCGGTACGGGCGTTTGGATTATAAGAAGATCTTCGTAAAACACATTTAGGAGGTGGCTTCACAACCGGTTCAGGGGTAGGTCTCTCAATTTCCAATGAATCGGAGATAGGTGGGGGAGGCGGTCCATCCGCAACTGCCTTCCCAGGTTCCTGTCGTGATTCGTTGTAATCCTTCGAACGAGTAGCAATAGAGATAGGTGCAGCAACCTTCATCATGAAAACTTGGGACCCAAATGGTGCAGATGGTGACGGTTGTTCAACCATCTGGGTCTGTTGAGACGGAAATGGCTCTTTAAGAACTACCGGAGTCCCTTTTAAGCCCTTGAGAAGTTGACTAACCTCAAATCATCGTGGAAAATCCTTAGTATAATGGTCTCCTTCACAAATGAGGCAAGGATACCTCGGCTTACACTGAGAACCATCCTCAGTACGAGATTTTGATTCTGGCTTTGGGGCGTCGGATTTGGATTTACCTTTGCCCTTCTTCTTCCCTTTGGAGGCTTTCTCCGTAGGATTGGCCTGAATGGCGTTAACCTCCGCAGTCTTGCCAAAGTCGGTAGGGGTGGGAGAAGCAGAATTAGGGGATGAGTTAGACTTCTGCTTCCCATTCGAAGATTTCTTCGAATTCTGAGAGACGAAACCAATGACACCATCAACCGCAGGGGTGGGTGGAGCCTTAGAGGTCCCAAGCCGTGGAGCATTAGGGAAGATATCATAAAGCGTGCCGGACTGAGAGTACACAAGATCCAGATATTGGGCATGCGCAATGGCTTGTTCCTCCGTCACACACGCTCTTATCGCAATATCTTGAGAGATTTTGTTCACAAAGGAGGTGGTGAACCAGTGAGTCAGTATCTGATCAGGTATATGAAACTTGATCAGTCTACGACGATGCCGCCACTCGTGAATGTGATCAGAAATGTGAGTGGCTTTGTCCTGCTTCAAAGAAGTTAGAAGGTGCGTTCCGGCTTCATAGCGAACCGGTAACTGAAAGTGCGTGAGAAAATCCATGGCTAAAGAGTTGAAATCTTGGAAAATTCCATGGGATAACTCAATGTACCACTTAGCAGCAGCTCCAGTCAAAGTGCGCTGGAAGAGGTGCAGACGAATCGAATCATCGACCCAAGAGTTAAACGAACACCAAAGATGATACGTCATCACATGCGCTTGGGGGTCCTCCCCAGCTTTTCCCTCAAACTTGGGGCAGTCACCAGTATCTTGGTAGGAACCGGAGGCCAATAAGGATTATGTAAAATCGGATCATTGGTCAATTTTGAAACATCCGGTAATTCCAAAGTAGCCAGGAACGGAAGTGGCGGATTGACCGACATGCCAGGCCCAGGATACGAACCGGTACCTGTACTCCACGCTGGTTGGGAATATCCTTGTCCCCGTGGGTTCTGTCCCATAGGATTCTGACCGTAAGGGGGGTAGGTGGTATAACTAGACTGATTTGGCTGCTGGTAGCCAGCGTACGGGGGCTGATAACCAGAGTATGGACCCTGATTAGGAGTCGGCCCTGTATAGGCAGCATTTGAATTTGGCTGCTGAGCATAAGTATAACCGGGTTGTTGAGGATAATACTGAGAGCCTTGGGGCTGGTTATAATTCGGTTGAGATTGACCATGTGGATAATAACCGCCCTGAGGATGAGTCGGTTGCTGATAGGTGGAACCCTGCGGAGCCTGATAAGTAGGGCGCAACTGTTGATTTGGCTGCGGTGTTGAATAAATCGGCTGTTGGGCAGGGTTAATAGGATGGACGGGCTGGCCTGATTGAGCAGGTTGACCTAAGTGAGGGGGCTGCCCTGGGTGAGGGGGCTGCCCTGGATGAGGGGACTGCCCTGGATGAGGGGACTGCCCTGGGTAAACAGGTTGAGTTGGTTGCGCAGGTTGGCCTGGCTGTAAAGGAGCCCCAGGTTGTACCGGATGGATCGGTTGGCCTGGAGGCGGAACAACAGGTTGTACCGGATGGACCGGTTGGCCTGGTGGAGGAATAGAGCCAGGTGGTTGCTGGTAACCGGTTTGACCTGAAGCAGGACCATAGGATGGTCCCGACTGGTATGCAACATTGGAAACAATAGGATACTGCGGTTGCATAGGTTGAGAAGGCTGGATTTTCCCCCCAGGACCATAGACCGATCCCGGTTGGTACCCCGGCTGAGG
This sequence comes from Pinus albicaulis, assembly GCA_034641835.2. Lineage (NCBI taxonomy): Eukaryota > Viridiplantae > Streptophyta > Pinopsida > Pinales > Pinaceae > Pinus > Pinus albicaulis. Next base: position 69,773,912 of record CM076580.1, read on the forward strand.
CTGTACAGGTTGACCGGAAGGGTTGTAGTACTGTCCTTGCGGACCGTACGATGGCCCTTGCTGTCCCGCAGGATAGCCTTGGATGGGCTGCCCTTGTGGGCCATAAAGATAGCCAAGTTGGCCCGAAGGTTGGCCTTGAGAAGGTTGCCCTTGCGGGTTATAAGCCTAGTTATAAGGTAAACCTTGAGCGTAGAGGTAAGCCTCAGAAGCGGGTAGACGTAAAATGTCCCCGTGCTCATCATACTGACCTGGAAAAGCATACACGGGAGTACCATCTTGTGCATAGTGTGAAAAATAAGAACGGTTGGGATCTTGGGAGGATGGTCCAGCCTCGAGGTTTGGCTGTTGCAGGGACAACCGATACTCCTCCGGAGAGATGTTCTCCGGTATAGCAGTCGCTAAGTAAACGTCTTCAGGAGGCGGCATAGCCCTCGCAGAGGATGTCGTGACAGCAGGTGAAGATGTGGCTACACATACAGTGGGCCGAGTGGGTACAAAAGTGACAGGTGTCTGAGGGGACACCCCCGGTGAAGGAGCAGTCGGCCTCGGAGAAGGAGCCGACACTCCCATAGAAGCTGCGGCAGAAATAATCTGACCCAGGGATCTATACCCTGCTGGTAACGAGGGACTGGATGTTGATGTGACATCTTGTTCAGAGTTTTCTCCTGGAAATAATCTTCGAGGGAAGAGCTGATAGTCTTCACCAAACGTTGGGATTTCCTTACCAGAATCACTCATGGTTGAGCCTGCCGCTAGATCTCACAATAGACGGCGAGGACTAGGAGGAAAAACAGCAGCTACGAAGGGCGAACCCGATGTAAGAGAAAGGAACTCGGATCCTAATCTCAATTCAGACCAAGGGTCAGAAAAGGGCCAATTGAACTCAACTGGTCCCCCAAAGGGTTGCTCAGAAAGAACCGGTCCCCCGTCAGGAAACTCGGAAACAAAGGGCTGCTGTGGTTCAGCAGAGGATTGGGAAACCTCTGATGAATCATCCGTATAAGGACTACCAGTAGATGAAACCAGGGGTTCCGCCACTGTGGAAAAATGACAAGAGAAAAAGATCAAACACACACACGGGCTAAAAAAGAGTCAAGACACACGATCAAACGGTCGACAAGAAAAATCTAACAGGGTGTGTGATCGCGGGTGATTAATTTTTACCACATTGAAAAATAAGGAACTTCACCGTTTCATGTTTTAAGTGTCGAGAAACGATTGAAAAGGTGACTCTATCTCTTTCAGATTTGACACAAGCGTGAAAGGACAAGCACTTGGTGATCCTTTCAAATTTAGGGATTCAGATAGGATCAAAATGACTACTCAGGAATACTAGGCAAAAGGGTGTACCAAATAACCGTGAACTGCAATATACACCTTTGTTTCAATAATGAAATAGAAATCAACCAAGGACTTTCCGTACGTGTAGGAAATCTCCCTGAATGCTGTGTCCGGTGTATCACGAGTATAGGGCAGCAGACTCAGCTTCCTATGGATAAAGGATTGAAACCGAGTGGGGTCTCCCTTTATATACGTGATGGTACAGGGAGCACAAGTCCATACTAATGCTGTCTAAAGCCAAAAGGCGAACGACAGCTACTAGGTTTTAAGACGTCGGAACACATCTCTAGCCTATACCTCTAAATGTGTTTCGTTAGATTTCAATGCTGCTTTAGTGTAAATTGAGTAAATTTTAAAGTTTATCTTCAATTATGTTTCAGGTTTCAGGCCCTAACGAATGTGATGTCTCAAAAAACTCCTAAATGCAATCTATATGCCACAGTATATCATTTCGTTCGATGAAAGCTAGCTACAGAAGAGTTGAGAGCTTTTTACACAAACAAAATGATTAGAAGACAATCAGTGATACCTCTAATGCAACTAATGAACCAAAAACTTTCCTTTCAACGTCACTCATAACAACGAAAAGTTTTTAATTTACACTAATCAATCAAAAGCAAAAGAGATTTTTGTATTTTCAATGTTTGATAGCTAAATGCACTAAACAAACCGAAAACAAATGAGAAGCAATCCGAGAAATGATATTAAGAGAGAAAAACAAACAAATTTCACTCAATGGCACAAACAATCAGATCTCAAATCGACAAACAGTCTCTCAAAACCAAGAAAAGTCCCAAAGACACCGATGAGCCATGTGATCTAGGCCCAAAATGAAGCAAAGCGAAATTTGAACGAAAACAAAATCAATCACTCAAAAAACGCAATGAAATGATAGATAATTGTCAAACGAATGCAAGGAAGCAATCCCAAAGTTGACTGAACGAACAAAGGCAAAAACTCCCAAGGGAGGCTCGACTCACAAAGGCACCTAGATGCCCTAGGGCTCGTATGCAAAATCGAAAGAAATAGGCAAACAACCAAAGGAAGGAGGCTCCAACCAGTCAAACCAGGCTCCAGTGCACTCAAACAGCCAAAAAAACAAGATCAAAATCACAAGTCAGCCTCAGAAAGCTTGAAACACAGCAAACCCTAACTAAACACGGGATTGGTGTGATGGCAGGCAGGAAATTAGCACCGGAAAGGCAATGGCGCGGTGAAACACAAGCAACATGCGCCAATTGACGCATTTGTCACACTAAAAAGCGCGCCGAGCGAATCTTACTATGAAAGAAAATAAAAATAAGCAATCTCGAGACACGAACAGTGATGACAAAGGCTAAAACAAAGCCAAACAAACGAAAAGGAAAAAACCAAGTCCAAGAAGCTAACCAAGCAAAATGGCCAAACGGTGGGCGAAATTGGATCATTTTATCCTCGTTAGGTCCACAAACCAAACGGAGATTGACTAAAGCGGCGTTGATCTACTAAGCTAATGGGAGCAAAAGCTTGTTCGAAGGCTATCATTTGTGCTTTAGCTCTGTCTGTAGTTTACAAATCAAACGACAAAATTTGAGTCGCTAGCGGGTCGGCCAGGGTGTTGGAGAGGTAAATCCCCTCTGGGACGGCGGTCTACTAGCCCAGATCGGGTCTAGCAACAATCAAACACACTACAGTGCAGGTTCCTAATTGTAAATAAACCGACTTGCGAGGAAGGCTTACCTGGAATCCAATGCTGTTGTTTGTAGAAGAGGTGGTGCTCCCGTTCCTTCACCCTGGCAGATCACAATCCTCATGATCTCCGTGATCGAACACCTGCACATGCAAGAAACAACACAAATGCAAGCATAAAATCCAGTACATACAACTATATATCAGTCGAAGAGGACATAACTCATGAACAGGAGTGGAACCATAACCAATAGTCGCTTAACATTAATGAGTCAAAAGAAGAATACAACCAAAGCTTCGATGCAACATTCTCCTTTGATGGGTCGTCAGCACAACATGTCTCGATAATCCTATCAAGGATGGGACAAGCCTCTCTCTCCGAATACTTGACAATAGTCTCCTTGCTTGGATTTGGCCTTAAGGAATCAAGAAAGATTTTGCAGTATAAAGGTATGATAGCTCTTGGGAACTTGGAGATTAGCTTGCCATGGAAAAGAGCAAGCTTTTATAGAAGGAGGAAGGGGAGTTGGGATCCCTATAATTATGGGATTGGCCCTATAATCAAGGAAGCTTCCCACGGTGGCTTTAACCCTCGGTTCCCCTTCACTCTCTGCCTTTGGAGATCCGCGGCCAAACCTCCCACCTCGAATGAAAATGGAGTCCGAGATTTTGTTAGGGGACGAATCTTCGCCTTTTATTTTTTTAAAAACACCTCTTAATATGGTTGGCGCGGGTGCCGGAGGTTTTATGACGGAGCGCCAATTGGCATGCCCTCTTTGGAGGTTGTCCCCTTGGCGCGAGGCTGAACTATGTAACCGCGCCCGATGGAAAACGAGCTATTTTAGGGGTTTTGCGGGGAGATGTCTTCGGGGCAAGTGGAAGCTCATCTTCGAGAGGATGCAATGAAAGTATTTGCAAGTCTTTCCTCTGCTCACAGGTCACGGAATGAGCCCTCCAATGTGCGGGATGGGGAATGGTAGGGACGGTGAAAAATTACTGTGTAACATATCCTAACCCTACCAAGTTTTTGGAATATATATAAGCATAAAATAATGCCCTGCATAGTCCTAATCTGAATTTTCCAAAACTTTTTCATTTACCTAACAATTATCCTTGTAAATCCTACTCTGAATATTTTAAAACTCTGTGTGCAACATGAAATATATAAGGTTGTATCATAACCTTTTGACAAAATGTATGAAGGATTTTTTCATATATGTCATTCTAATGTTTGTATGTTGTTCTTAAATTCATAATTGTGAGCTCGAAAATTTATTTCATACCTGGAAATTTCTATCCTTATTTTGTTAAAAGGGAATTGTGTGTTCTCAGGGGAAAAAAATTGAAATTTTAAAGGAAGAAAGGAACCTTTAGACTGAAATTTTGCAGCCAACAAGAAACACATGCATAAGTAACTGGAATCTATTTTTAATTTTTTTTTTTTTTTTTGGTTTATGGGTTAGATAAAAGGAAATGGATAATATTTGTTTGTTGCCTTGAAATGCGCCTCTAACTTGCTATGTTGTATGTTGATCTGAAAAGTTAGAGAAGGCACTGTCATAATATTTTTGATTTACTGTTTATTCTCTTTAAACTCAAATTTCATTTGATGGTAAAGTTGTACTCTTTAATGCACAAAGTTTATGTATTAGCAAGGTAAATTTAGAAATTATTTCAGTTTTCATTTTTTGTTTTCAAGTTAGATATTGTTTTCAAGTTTTCACATTTCTAATTTTATTTCAATGTGGCAGACTGATCGTGGCACAGGAAGAACCTCAGGACAGGTAAACAAATAAAAATTTCGCTTTCAGATTAGTTTCTTTATCTTTAACTTTTTTTTTTGTATATTTCATGGTTCTTATTATTTTATAATGTGGTAGGATGATGGGGGAAAGGGGCCAGCCAAAGAACATGTAAAGTGCCAACCTTGCTCTATCTTCAGGTATGTTAATTGATTACATAATTGAAATAATGTTATTTTTGTTCAAATATGCAGACGTCTGGCCATGGTGCACATCATTATTCCCTCAACGAGGAAGATTTTTATTCATCCCCCAAGTCCATTCGTTTTTCTACGAAAAAATATTCAAAATGCAAACAAGGAACTTGAGTGTTTGATAAACATTGTGCCTCAAACACCTGAAATAGAACAAAGGATATTACAAGTTATGACCCAGCTTCAGACATATGAAGTAATAACCAAAAATCAAAAGGATATTTTTCTTTTTATGCATAATATAAATTGTGATAGGTTGATTTATAACTTTTACAATAATAAACTAACAAAAAAATTATTTTGTATGTAACGTTTTCTGCAACCTGTTGTCCCTAGTTTTGTTGGTAGTGGGACACAAAGGGAATAGATTCCTGAGGAACCTCTTCATACACCTCGTACGCCTGTAGGTAGCAGCCAAGGAACACACCCCCAAGAAGACATAGCCAACTGCTGAACGTGGTGGCAGTGATGAGGTGATATGGCTAACTTTACGATTGCATTTCCTAGAGCTACACATGTCACCTCCGCGGGTACCATTCCAGACAAGTTTTTGGTGAAAAATGAAGGTGCTCCAATAAAGAAAGTACAACTCATAGGTAAGTTTTAATATTTTAACTGTTTCATGTACTCTATCTAAAACATATTTTATCATGATTATTATTTTTAAATTAATGATAATATCTTTTTCTATGTAGGAAACAATGATTTCTACAGGGCCTTGGAGAGCAAGGTGTTGGTAATTTTTGGCCCAACCATATGCACAAGGTAGAATTCCTAGAATCCAACCTGAAAGAAGAACTTCTAGATTATCTAGAAGGCCTTTTTAGGGTGGGCACATTTGATAGAACAACGGTTGCCTAGGCAGTTAGAAAATATCTTAAATATATGCGAGACACCTATAGGACAGACTTGAAAATTAACTATAGATACGAGCATCCTCTCATAGTTCCAGTGAGGGAGTGGAGAGCACTCATCGATGACGAAAAAGAGAAAAATGCCAAAAAAGAAGGAAAAATGCTAACTGGACCCGCAAGGTAAATTACAAATTTAATTCAATAGATTTAATTTTCTCTATGTTTAAAATAAAAGTGTGCTACATAACTGACTTCAAGCTTTTGTTGATAGTTTTCCTGACACATTGAAGGCAACCAAAGCTAGGATTGAAGAAAAAGGCCATCACAAGCTAGGCCAGGGCGGCCTCTTGTTAGTATGAATCCTTTGTTGAAGTGTACGAAAAAGTACCACTTTAGCTACGCATAACTAATAGCCCTAACAACAAATGTGGCTTCCAATATCTTCAGATCTGCAGTTAGTTGATCAAGACAAGAGCTGCAAAAACCCAAATCTATGCATAGAAAGACCTTAAGCAGTAAAAAGAAGGGTTTGCTCCATATACCAATAGACAAGACAAGAACAATTTTTGAAAGATTTTTTGTATTAAGGGCACTTGGGAGGAAAAAAAGAAGGCGTATCCAATTATCCTCAATGGGATGGGTTCTTGGAAGTCCTCAGTACTTCAGATCTAGAATCCACATAACTAATAGCCCTAACAACAAATGTGGCTGCCAATATCTTCAGATCTGCAGTTAGTTGATCAAGAAAAGAGCTGCAAAAAACCAGATCTATGCATAGAAAGACATTAAGCAGTAAAAAGAAGGGTTTACTCCATATACCAATAGACAAGACAAGAACAATTTTTGAAAGAATTTTTGTATTAAGGGCACCTGGGAGGAAAACAAGAAGGCGTATCCAATTCTCCTCAATGGGATGGGTTCTTGGAAGTCCTCGGCACTTCAGATCTAGAATTTCTCTCTCTTGTTGGTGTAGAAAACCCACACAAAGAATAGAACTCAAAGGGAGCTCACACAACAAATAGTGGAAAAATGTGACCAAATGTATAGATCCAGAGTGATCTAATAGGCAACAAAAGGTGAAGAATGGTAGGAAAAACCCTCCTATTTATAACAAAATATTGGGTCATTCTAGATCTTGGTGCATGATTAAAATAATGTTAACCAAATCTAGATCCACCTTTTATGGAATATTTTATTATACTTGTTGGAGGGAAAAAGTATTTGACTTGGTTCAAATCCCTTTATTTGTTAATAATAAATAAATAAATGATTTATTTATCTTTTTAAGGAAGTGGTTGAAGGATAATCAAATAAATAATGATTTATTTAATTATTTGTGGGTGATTTGGTCATATTTAACAGGGAATATTATCTAAATAAGATTTAAATAATTATTCCTAGAAAATAATAAGATAAATAAAGGTTTATCTAATTAATTTCTTTGTTTTTGAGTTAAACATGACTAGGAATAATAATTAAATTATGGTTTAATTAATTATTCCATGAGGAAAATTAAACAAAATAGGTTTGTTTAATATTTCCTTTTAGGGTTTCCTGTTTAGACCATAAACAACCTAATAAATGTGGTTTATTAAGTTATTTTACATAGTGAAAGCAATTTTACTTAGGGTAAAATTGGTCTTACATGGTGTACTTCGGTCCATCTAATGATAAGAGGTTAGATGACCAAAAAATGGTGTAACAGATTGCCCCCCAGCGTGCGAGTGTTAGGAGCAAATCGTATGACCGAAGTACGTTGTAAGAACTCAATCACCAGACATCAAGAGGGAAGTCAGAGAGAGAAATGTAAGGTAGACTAGTGTGTTGAAGAACTAGACCCTGAGGAGACGAGACTCGCAGGTGCAACAAGTCTCTTTTTATGAGAGGGTACCTGTGCTAAAGGTGGCGGGGGAGGCATACCTATGCCCTCCGAGACAAATTACAAAAGAATAGTGTGTCCAGTAAACAAGGGACCGAACCATAAAGTACAACCGGCATAAACATGAGCCATATAATAATACAATGAGGAATCCCACATACATGTTGTGCCTGGGATAACAGCCAGGACTTATACAATAATATCTGAGTACATGAGATACAAATACAACCCAAATGCCCCCTATAAGCAGGGAAGGGCTCACAAAATCTGACTGATACATGCAAATCAAAGAGGCGCTGCAAGCGGCTAAGGCCGACATCATCAAATATATGGAGCTGCATCGAAGGCTGCAATGAAGAGGTCATCCGGGCATGTGGGGGGCTACCTACAGGGCCACCCCCTCATGAGGGCTGCGACATCTCACACACACCCGGGAGTCACCAATAGCAGCTGCTGCATCACTGAACCATCAAGCATATGGATCTCGATCATGCTGAAAGGAGCTGGAGTGGAGAAACAATCAAGTCAAAGGGTAATGAGAGATCCCTTTGCCTGATCCGAGGCATCGAACAAGAGTGGAAGCTGGAACCAAGGTACACCGCCCTCTAGACCTGGCTTCTGGAATGAATGAGCTGATGTCGACAGAAGGAGGTCCGCCATAGGTGAGGCAATGAGAGATCCTCAACTAAGGCATGAGAGAAAATAGTAGAGTGACGGACAGACTGACACTAATGATGATGGTGAAATGGAAGGGACTGAGTAGCGAATGGACGACTTCCCTTGTTAGAGCATAAAGGGCATGAATGACATGGCAGCGACTGACGCAATATCATAAGGGATAGGGGACAGTGGGACTGAAAGCCATAATGTGTGACACAAGAGAGAGACAAAGCAATGAAGGATGGAGGGCTATAGCGGGGTACAAAGGGACTCAGGATAGACTCCATGGACGCGATGATGACTCAACTTGGATGCTCTAAACAAGGGCGACTCGATGGTGCTGCCACACAGTAAAGGCCCAATGGGGGACCATGAAAACATGAGTACAAGATGGTAACTCATGACGAAAATCGACACGAACAAAGACAAGTAAGGAGGCGAAATGGTGCCCCCAGTACAAGTGTCGTAAGTGAAGAAATGCGATTTTAAGGAGAGGTGAAGTGACCCTGCTTGGACAAAATGTGTCCTGGTGAAGTATCAAATCATAAAAAACTAACAGATACCCATTGGAGGGCTCGGTGAGAGCTTTCCAACGGTGTAGACGGTTTGTCAAACGGGGCTACGGTATGGTCGCAGCAGGTGAAAGAAGAAACAAGGGTTCTCTTTTAATAAGGCAGTTTTCCCTCCAAATTCACTCATTTGCTAGTGTTGTTGTGGTGAATGTAGAGAGGAGAGAAGGCCCTAAATCTTGCGGCGAGCGTAGCGGACAAACCGACTGTTGGAATCGAGATCCGTCAGTTGCAGGTAAGAGGCCTAACCTTACTCTTTCATTTTGATGGATTGAAAGTTCGGTTTAGGGCCCGGAATCCCAGAAACAGACCCTCCTTCTTCTCTATGGCCGGGTCGCACTTTTTGGGCCAAAAAGTGTGACACAAAACGAGTTACCGAGCAAAGCGACTGTCCTAAAATTAGAAACGCGACTGGGAGATGTTAAACTTTTAATGCTGTTTATGGTTTAGAGTTGGGTGGTTGTGTTTGATTATGGCATTCCGTCTGTGCGACAAATATGATGTTTTTGTGCAGGTATGGAAAATATATGGGTTAACTGGAGAGAGAGAGACCTGGGTACATTACGGGAAGAGATCCAGGCAGATCAGGGTGTCCGTCGTGTGTTGGCCAGGTTTGGGGTTCTAAAGTTTTTGGAGAACCCTTTGATGAGAGCTGGAGAGCCCTTGTTGGCCGAGATTATTAGTTATTGGGATCCAGAGCATGAGGTATTTGTAGTGCAGGGGCACATGATTGAACTGACAGTCCAGGATGTGTATTTCCTGACGGGTCTCCCGCCACTAGGGATGGTGGGAAACACGCAGCCAGTATTACCGCGGGGGTGGCATATCATGGAGTTTGTGGAGCGACATTTTCGACTGGGTCTCCAAGTCAAGGGGACTCGGATACCGATCGGGGATCTAGAGAGATTAGAGACCCGTGTAGTGGCCGCAGCAGTGCTGTGTATCCTAGGCAACCAGGCGCTCCATCACATCACTGGGGGAAGATGATGATTGTGGAGAGTGTGTTGAGTGGGACCTACTATGGGTAGGCCCAAATGATGTGGGTGTCGCTAAAATGAAAGTTGTCGCTCTGCAAGCGGCAAGTGAACCACGATTGCTCGTATGGGAATTTATTGTGTGCCTTCTTCTTTGAGAAGATCCCGACCTTACGACCTCGTATACAGCTCCCAGATGGGGGCCCGAGAGAGCCCAGGATGCGCCGGTGGGGGCGGCTACTATGTAGAGGAGGAGAAGGGGCGGTCGGACAAGTGTTTCGACCTGAGTTCTTTTCCCATTGGGATCAGATGCCATTATACATTGACGACTATCCCTATAGTGGGATGATTTATTGTGGGGATCCGGACCTGCCACTTCTGCCTGGTCGAGTATGGGGGCCCGAAGGTAAGTGACAGATCATTATTCTTGTATGGGCATGTTAAAGTTATTGAATAGTAGATATGGTACTGATTCATGTACTTTTGGTATGCAGATATAGCTCCGGTAAAACCGGCCGGATATATGGGATGCCTGGCAGTTTCTAGAGCTGCAGGGTCGAGTGGGTCGAGAGCAGCGCGCAATGAGGATGCAGCCGCCCTTCTGGAGGACATCCGCCGTAGATGCGAGAGGTTGTTGACCAGAGTTTCAGAGCGCAGGTGGCAAGACTTAGATGACCAGTACGTGGAAGCATGCATTGGTCTTCCCTCGGAATGGCGAGGTGTCATGTGGCGCATGGCGATGGCCGGTCAAGGCATACGTGATCTACGGGCTATAGGGACAGAGCCATTGGCTCGGGATCCGCCAGATAGTGAGTAGGTGTGGGGCATGTGGTGCCCCCTAGTGTGGATGTAGGGGCAGGTGGTGCCCCCAGTTTTGAGTTTTTTGTAACATGCTATGGGCATGTCATATGTATCAGAGTAGATGGACTCTAAACACATGTTTTTGCGACACATATTATGGATATGCATCGTTTTTAGTGATTATGAATGTTATTGTCTTGTATGAAATGCGTGTGATAAATGCCAATCTAGAACATGGTTTGCAATACTATCTACATAGTGATTATGTTCTCAAGGTACATGGTTGAAAGTTATGGTTTCAAATTCACGTATCAAGAGTTTCACTCGTAAATATCGTCTAAACAGCACAGGGTTATGCACATGATAAACACCATTTAGTTGCATGACAAGAAGTAGGGAATCCAAACGAACATGCAGATGGAGGATGCGATGAAAGAGGGCATTGGCTAAGAGACCATGCACTGCATCATATTCAGCCTTATTGTTGGTGGCAGTACCAATGCAGAACCCATTAGAGAGGACAAGGGTATGCAAGGGGGTGAAGATGGCCCAACCTGCCGAGGCTAGATTCCAGGAGTAACGACTTGCACCATCGGCGTAACCGATAAAGGGTGGGGACGGGAGGTCCTACAGAATGGTCACACAAGACAAAAAATGGGGGGAGGAGTTATAATGACAGCAGCGTGAGTGGACAGAAGACATTGAGCGGCAACTGCGGGAGGGAGTGCAAGGAGCAGGATGACTATGACTCATATACAAATGAGAGGGTGGTATATGAGGGCTATCGGAAGTGTGGTGAGGACTCGGGCTGCGGAGGTCAATAGAGATACAGGTGGAATGATCTCGTGTATGGGTAGAAAAGAGGGGGTCAGGTGAAACAACAGGGGAGGATACAGGGGGACTGGGCTCCAAGGGTCGCGCAGAGGAGGATAAGTAAAGAATGGTCGTAGTAGACTCCGTCATCTGAACATCAGGGGGGGGAATGTCGATGGGAGCGGGGGGATCCTCAGGCTAGCCCGAAGCATACTGCACGAGGATGGGAGAGGCGGATTGATTTTGTTCAACCTCATACTCTCGGACTACCTCTAAAGAGGTGCGGTAATGCGTCAGGTGAGGAAAATGGTGGGAGTAATGGCCATGGACACCGCACAACGCACAGGGTTTTTTGGTGCGGAGAGTCTTGGGGTTCTTGGTTACGGACGAAGAAGTAATGGAGGCTTCAGGGACCGTAGACTCGGGGAACGCGACTTTAACCATGGGTTGAATACGGGGCAATTCAGGACAAGCGTGAGTGGCGTGACCGACGACATCACACAAGGCGCAGGGCTTTGCAGGTGGAGGAGGGGTCGGGTCAGTCGGGGTGGTCTTGTCTTTGGGTGCCCCCTTGCGAGCTTTACCTTTCTTCCCGGGAGCCGTCATGACAGGAGAAGGGTCCTGCGGAGGTGTTGGGGGCATGGTGGCAATGGAGGAAGCAAGGGGGATTGGTTGAACCGATGTCAAAGCCATGTAGGGTTTGGGATGACCAGGAGGGGTAGCGGCCGGAGGGTCGAGGTACCAGACGGGGATAACTATAAAGGTCAGGTTAGGGAGAGAGAGGGTGGCCATGATGGGGACAGAATAGACTCCGGGAGGAGCCGGGGAAAGGTATCGACGTGAGTATTGTGGGAGAGACGGTCTTTGTATTGGCGATGGATTGGGAGAGCAACGCCAGGGGGATAAAGGGGTTCAGGGATACCAGCTATAGGAGAATGGCCAGAAGGAGGAGGTCCGGCTGGCGGAGATGAAGGGCTAGGAGCGGGTTGCGGTGGGCGAGGTTGAGTGTAAGGTTGCTGACTAGCCGAAGCGGGTCGCTTAAGGGCAGCCCGAGACGATTGCATCATGCAAAAATTAAACCAATTTCAGGATCGAGAAATATGATGAGGGGGGATGTTAGTATGAATCCTTTATCGAAGTGTACGAAAAAGGACCTTTTTAGCTACGCATAACTAATAGCCCTAACAAAAAAAGTGGCTGCCAATATCTTCAGATCTGCGGTTAGTTGAATATAAAAGAGCTGCAAAAACAAGATCTATGCATGGAAAGACATTAAGCGGAAAAAATAAGGGTTTGCTCCATATACCAATAGACAAGACAAGAACGATTTTTTGAAAGAATTTTATATTAATCGGGCACACAGGAGGAACAAGAAGGCGTATCAATTCTCCTCGGTGGGATGGGTTCTTGAAAGTCCACGGCACTCAGGATCTAAATCTCTCTCTCTTGTTGGTGTAAAAAACCGACACAAAGAATCATGACTGAGGGGTGCTCACACGACCAAATGGTATGTAAATGTGACCAAGTGTATAGATCCGAGTGATCTAATAGGCAACAAAAGGTGAAGAATGGTAGGAAAAACCCTCCTATTTATAACAAAATATTGGGTCACATTCTAGATCTTGGTGCATGAATAAAATAGTATTATAAAATCTAGATCCACCTTTATGGAATATTTTATTATATTTGTTGGAGGGAAAAATTATTTGACTTGGGTCAAATCCTTTATTTGTCAAAAATAAATAAATAAATGATTTATTTATCCTTTTAAGGAAGTGGTTGGGATATAATCAAATAAATAATGATTTATTTAATTAATAGTGGTTGATTTGTTCATATTTAACAAGGAATATTATTTAAATAATTATTCCTAGAAAATAATAAGATAACTATGGGTGTATCTCATTAATTTCTTTGTTTTTGGGTTAAACATGACTGGGAATAATAATTAAATTACGGTTTAATTAATTATTCCATGAGGAAAATCAAACAAATATAGGTTTGTTTAATATTTCCTTTTGGGGTTTCCTGTTTAGACCATAAACAACCTAATAAATGTGGTTTATTAAGTTATTTAACATAGTGAAGGCAATTTTACTTAGGGTAAAATTGGTCTTACATGGTGTACTTGGGTCCATCTAATGATAATAGGTTAGATGACCAAAAATGGTGTAACAGATTGCCCCCCAGCGTGCGAGTGTCAGGAGCAAATCGTATGACCGAAGTACGTTGTAAGAACACAATCACTAGACAACAAAAGGGATGTCAGAGAGAGAAATGTGAGGTAGATAGTGTGCTGAAGGACTAGACCCTGAGGAGACGAGACTCGCGGGTGCAACAAGTCTCTTTTTATGAGAGGGTACCTGTGCTGAAGGCGGCGGGGGAGGCATACCTATGCCCGCCGAGACAAAGTACAAAAGAATAGTGTGTCCAGTAAACAAGGGACCGAACCATAAAGTACAACCGGCATAAACATGAGCCAGATAGAAATACAATGAGGGATCCCACATACATGTTGTGCCTAGGATAACAGCCAGGACTTATACAATAATATCTGAGTACATGAGATACAAATACAACCCAAATGCCCCCTATAAGTGGGGAAGGGCTCACAAAATCTGACTGATACATGCAAATCAAAGAGGCGCTGCAAGCGGCTAAGGCCAACATCATCAAATATATGGAGCTGCATCGAAGGCTGCAATGAAGAGGTCATCCGGGCATGTGGGGGGCTACCTGCAGGGCCACCCCCTCATGAGGGCTGAGACATCTCACACACACCTGGGAATCACCAATAGCTGCTGCTGCATCACTGGACCATCAAGCATACGGATCTCGATCATGCTGAAAGGAGCTGGAGTGGAGAAACAATCAAGTCAAAGGGTGATGAGAGATCCCTTTGCCTGATCTAAGGCACCGAACAAGAGTGGAAGCTGGAACCAAGGTACACTGCCCTCTAGACCTGGCTTCTGGAATGAATGAGCTGATGTCGACAGAAGGAGGTCCGCCATAGGTGAGGCAATGAGAGATCCTCAACTAAGGCACGAGAGAAAATAGTAGAGCAACGGACAGACTGACACTAATGATGATGGTGAAATGGAAAGGGACTGAGTAGCGAATGGACGACTTCCCTTGCTAGAGCATAAAGGGCATGAATGACATGGGAGCGACTGACGCAATATGATAAGGGATAGGGGACAGTGGGACTGAAGGTCATAATGTGCGACACAAGAGAGGGACCAAGCAATGAAGGATGGAGGGCTAAAGCGGGGTATCAAGGGACTCGGGATAGACTCCATGAATGCAATGATGACTCAACTTGGATGCTCTAAACAAGGGCGACTCGATGGTGCTGCCACACAGTAAAGGTCCAATGGGGGACCATAAAAACATGAGTACAAGATGGTAACTCACGACGAACATCAACACGAGCATGGATAAGTATGGAGGCCAAATAGTGCCCCTAGTATGAGTGTTGCAAGTGAAGAAATTCGATTTTGAGGAGGGTTATGGTTGAGGGGCATAGGTGCCCCCAAGCATGATGTGGTCATGCCAAAATGTATTTAGAAAAATGGGAATCTAAACACATTTTAATGATGTGGTGCGCCATTTGTTTTCGTTATGGTTATGCAGTTTGAGAAAGGGAATGGAGGATTACCAATCTCTTTTGGTACTGCATAGAGGAATCAAATGGACTTTAAGTTTTTGGGTTGGCATACATGGTGTCACTATCCCAAAGAGAGGATTTGGAGATAATGAACTGATGCTCGCCTAGAAAACCCATAGGTTGGTCAACAACAATGTCTAAGAGATTGGGTTGCTAATGGAAGATGAGGGAACGATAAGGGGTATCATCCCTAGAGTGATCTGAAGTGATATGGGACTCTAGAGGTTCTTCTAAATGTGGAAGAATAATGGTACTAAAGTCAGCACGACCAGATACACTAGGAGAGTTGTGGAGAATTGCTTCTCTTGGTCTCTCAAATGTGGGTGCCCCCTTAACCAAACATTGGGTTTCAATGTAATGGCCACAAGGTGTATGTGGTGTGAACACATGGGTTCGATGTAAGGGGGAATAGATAAAGTCGGGGGTGGGGATTTCTTCCATAATGTCGTCATCATGATAGAAGATAGGGTGACGGGTGGAAGAAAGACCACCTGCCGTGGCGAAGCTACCTGACTCATCATCATGAGAAGAGAGGTTCACATGTGCATCGTCACAAGGGGTGACAGAAGAGTAAGTAGATAAAGGATCTACCGATGTTGAGCCCAAGGTGATCGCTGAAGTAGGGTCAAGCGAAACAACAGGGGAGGGAATGTTCCCCGAGGGTCTCATGGATGATGATAGGTAGAAAATGGTGGATGAAGGCTCCGTCATCTCGACATCAGGAGGGGGGATTTCAATGGGAGTACTCATGTCTGGTAGTTAACAGCACGGCAGAATGCGCGAATAGGGGAGAGGTGGACTCATTAACGCGTGGCCTCGAATTGGTGGATCGTGGTTAGAGGGGAGGAAATCCTCGAGGCGGGACAAAGGTGGATGTAATGACCATGGTGATCACCCAAAACATAGGGGTGTTTGGTGTGAATAATCCACAAGACATGTTCATGGAATCCATTAATGCCACAATGCGTGATAGGATCTTATTAACATGTAATCACATTTAATCAAGCTTTGTTTGGCTTGTTTTAGGCTAAAAATTTTTTGGCCTTTGGGAAGGCCATCTCCAACTTATTTTTACTTTTGAAATCCTCATGTATTAGAAAAATATTTGTTTAGAATGCTTAGATTAAATTACACAATTTGCAAAAAATTCAATGTTGACTCTCTTGATTTAGATGCCTGCCCCGCCTGTTTATGTGTAGAGTCTAG